>JAHPZR010007803.1:0-5000 GCA_019787425.1 Platygyra sinensis | reverse complement strand
GTAGCAACAGTGCACACAATAATATTGGTACACTTCCCTACCAAGCTTTAGGACCGCCCTATACGCCCCCTTATTACAACGATATCCCCTCCGCCAGCCTTGTTATTGATTGTTACATCACACGCTACATATGCTACACACCGTGTACCTTGCCGCGACTGTGCACCCTGTTTGACCATCTACGCACCCCTGTCACTAGCCCTGTACGCGTAATATAGCCAATCAAATTCACGCATTCACAATAGACTACGGTAAATTTATACTAATTAAACAATAGAGTGGTTTCTGTCGAGGAACTATCGGCTGATAGTTGCCCGCGGAAATTTGATGTTCTTAAAACAAATATTTGCCCGAGAAGCGAAGCTTCGAGGGCAAATATGCTAGTTTTAAGAACATCAAATTTCCAAGGGGCAACTATCAGACCGATAGTTCTGAGACATAAACACTCTATTGTCTTTATTGTTCACCTTTATTGTTCACCACGCTTTTCTTCCGCACGCTAGGTCAAAAATCAATTAGACTTCAATTGAATTATTTTCAAGATTTCGAGACGAAAGCCGTGAAAGCCAAATATAAAATTTGAAAAAGAAAACAGACAAAAATCCTTAATACAATTTTAGTTTTTTATTTTCTACGAAACCCGCTTGTTTACAGCAAAATTTTCACGGACGACTACTATCCATCCGGGTATTTTCGGCGGACGGGCACTATGGGCTGATAGTGGCCCTCCGCGGAATGAACACTATCGCGTCACGTGGTCAGTTTAAGCCAATAAGAATCGGAGAAAATTTAGTGGTGAACTATAATTGTAAATAAAGATTGTTTAAAATCCAAGGACTTTAAATGTGCTCAGTGGAAAGTGTTGGACGCCTTCAGTAAGCTTCATTCTGATTAATTTCGTCTCCCGAAATTCAAACTGCTTAATGAGGGTCTCCTATACCTCTTATGAAAACACCTTTACGCAAAAGTAATTGGGCTTTTCACGCATCACGAAAATTCGAAAAACAGCTTCAACGTTCACAGTAAAAATACAAATCATATTCACATTGCGCAAACATATATACAAATATAATCATTACAAAAATGTATTTAAACATTTCAGTGGGTTTTCACGTTCTAAAATGCGTGTATTTCTCGACTCTGTGAATAGATCGTAACATACGATGACCATTTTTGCGCTATGTTCTGGTTTATTAACTCATTTTTTTTTCCTTTCAACTTTTCCTTACGCGAAGTGTAAATCGGAACTTGTTCTCAGACTCGCGTGTGCGGCATTTGAAAGAGACATCTATGGTTAACAGTGAAGGCAGCACGGGCACTGTAGATCATGGTGTATACGATAAGAACGAACAAGTCATTTTTGAAGAAAAACAGACGGCTTTTTACCCCGGGAAAACACGCAGAAATGTCAAATCTCGAAACCATCTGTAGCATGAACAGGTGATACATCCAGTTTGTATGAGCAGGGCATCGCAAACTATAATTTCGTCCAAAGGGTATACCGAACGAGATATAAGAAGGTTGTTTCCGGCTGTTGGAAGTAATTTTTCTTTGTTTCTTTACAGAACATTTAGTGACATTTCTTAGTGTTAAGCGCAATTAGCTGGTCACTCTTTATTTGCAAGACGTATTAGTACTCAGCAACAGTACTCAGTTTGAAACTAAATTCGCTTATTTATTCCAAAGCTCAAATTTAAGACGTGATGAAGTAAACTGTACTTGGCAATGGATCTCTTTAACTGTCATTGCTGGAAAAGCTTAATTTTGAACTCTGCAAAGACAGTACTCACTTTCATTAATAATTGTTTCAAAGTCAACTCTTCCACACTGAATCGAGTGAGTACTGTTGCATTCACTGTCAGCGTCGCGAGACTTTTGTGAAGTAATTTCGGAAAAGTACCATACAATCTCGTGTAGAAAAAATATTCTCCTGGTTTTCTTAGTTGATACTTCGAGGAAATTGATTAACAATGTCTTCCTTCGTCGCTGAGTACTGCGCGATGACCAATGGATGCTGACGTCACTACCCGAAGAGTATAAAGCGCCTCAGTATGTATGAGCGGTCAGCGGTGGCGGATAGACGTGGATTTTAGAGCTCCGCCTTAGTTCTGGCTGGACCGCGCGTATTTCACCACATAATAGCGAAAAACATTATAATAGCACTCTTGGTTGGTTGGAGAGACCGAAAGAAGTTAGTTTGTAGCTTTTCAGGCGAAAATGTCAGAAACGCCTTCAGACACGTTCACTCGAAGAACTTTAAAAGATATTTCGAAATGCTTCGCGAAACTTCACGCAAATATAGGAGCAGAATTCTGCCAAGCTCCGTGAGAAAACTCAAGGAGGAAACAACCGACAGAGTCGTGGAATTGGAGAAGGCGATGTCAATTTTGAAAATGAGCAGTTGGAGATGAAAGAAAGTACGATTCTGGGATTATAGAAGAGGCTGAAAAGCACAACAAGTCAATTCGCGAGGAAATTCTTGCCGTGAATCTTTGGGGAAGGAATTGGAATCTCATTGTTCATGGTATTACCGGGGAAATAAAAGAAACTTCCGAAGCTACAAGACATAAAATTCAAGAATTTTTTAACACTATACTCAAGATGGGTCCAGGTGAAGTGAAAAATATTAATATCGCAGCGTGTAACAGAATTCGAGGAAGCCGAGACGCGACTAAGGAGTCGATCATTGTCAGGTTTGTCGACCTTCAACAGCGAGATTACGTTCTTAATCTAGCCAAGAAGCTCCCAAAGGGATCAGGTTATGGTGTTATGGTTGATCTACCACCAGAGCTTTCCAAACTTAGAGGCCGATTACTCAAGAAGAAAAGTGAGTTGCTCCTTCAGCAACAAAAGGAGGCGAAGTTGAAGTATTTCCAGAAGGCCCCATTCATTCAACTAGTCGTGGCTGGTCAGGTTCAAGCATCGGGATAAACTGAGGAAACAGCTAAGTTTTTGCCTGTTTTAATGCTAATTTCTAGAACAGCAAAATTATCTCGCTATTAGCATCTTGTTTAAGTACTTCTAGTCCGCGTGAGTCGCAGCACAGGACATCATTACTATAAGCCAGAGGCTGCAATCGCTAACAGGACGCTATTTGTTGTGTTTGTTCAGTGTTTCGTTTTTCGTGTTTTGGATCGATAAGTCGCAATCTGTTTCCGTCTTACAAATGCAAATATATATCCATCGTAGCTTTGTTGCCAGCAAATCGCTTCTACCCTTCTGCGTTTACCGGTAAATAAGGAATTCAGGATTAACAAATCATAACGTACATATAAATTTAGTGCGGACAAAATTAACAGATTGAAGATCGGAACGTTGAATTGTTAGGGTTTAGCAGACGAAAAGAAAAGAAAAGAAAAGACGTCTTCAATTGGCATCGGCAAAAAAACTTGACATATATTGTTTACAGGAGGCGCATATCCAAAATAGCAAAAGAGAACAAGCAAGGTGGAAATCCCAATGGGGCTATGAGGCTTTCTTTAGCAGCTTGGATAGCAAAAGTTGTGGGTTATTATTCTATTTAACAATTAGACTACGAGCCCGAGTTTTCTACGAGCAGATAGTCAACGATCAATCTAATCAATTGGAGTTGTCAAATGAACCTATAATATTATGCGGGGACTAGAACGTTGTGTTAAATTGCCATAGTGACACGATAAATTACTTAAAAGAAAACAATCCGAATGCTCAAAAATCATTCTGTGCTTGAGTTGATCGATACTTTCGAGTTGGACGATGTGTATAGAGACCAGGAACCAGCTGGACGTAGCTATACATGGAGTGCGTACAGTAATTTAAAGCAAGCAAGACTAGATTATTTTCTCGTATCTACTGATCTAGCAGGTTTAGTGGAGTCGATTCAAACCTGTGCTGGCTATCGCACGGATCACTCATTAGTAGTTACGAATATGATTTTTACACATCAAGAGAGGGGCAGAGGGTTCTGGAAATTCAATAATTCTCTACTGTCAGATCCGGCATATGTAAAACTTGTCAAGGATTGTATCAATGAGACGGTTGATGAATATAAAATTAATGGTGACATAGAACACCCAGAGTCTCTCACTTTTTCCATTAATGACCAGCTATTGTTTGAAACTCTTAAGCTTGAAATTCGGGGCAAAACTATTTCTTATGCAGCATGGAAGAAAAAAGAGCAAAATAAGACTGAAAATTTTCTTGAAAAAGAAATTAATTCTCTTCAGCAGAGCTTAAATGTATCTCCCTGCGAAGAAACAAAAAGGAAACTCGACCAAAAACAAAATGAGTTACAAGAACTGAGAGAACATAAAATGCGTGGTATAGCTACAAGGTCAAAAGCTAATTAGAAAACAAGGGGTGAAAAGAGCACTAAGTACTTTCTGAATCTGGAGAAAAGACATTACACGAACAAATTAATTCTAAGCTAGGTTTAGAAGATGCTACCGAAATCACAGACCAAAAAGATATAATTAGGGAGCAGGAGCGTTTTTATGAAAAGCTTTACACCTCCAGGGAAACTCAATTTACGGCAGATCATTCTACCACCATTTTCAATCAAGATAATATAAGAACGAAATTGACTCCCGAAGAAAAGGACTCTTGCGAGGGCAACATTTCTGCTAAAGAATGTTTAGATGCCCTAAAAAGTATGGTTGATGGAAAAGTCCTGGAATGGATGGTTTTACTGTGGAATTTTATAAATTCTTTTGGAAGGATCTCTGTCATTATTTAGTGCGGTCAATTAATTTGTCATATAGCATTGGCGGAATGTCCGTCACTCAGAGAAGCGCGCTTATAACTACCTTACCTAAGCCAAATAAGACAAAGTTTTATCTAAAAAATTGGAGACCGATATCTTTACTTGGAGTCGATTATAAAATAGCTTCAGCTGTTATCGCAAATCGTAATAAGAAGGTTCTTCCAACCATCATATCACACACCCAAAAAGGCTTTCTTTCAATAGCCGAAAATACTAGGCTAATTTACGATATTATAGATAAACTAAATTCTAACAGCCA
>JAHPZR010007802.1:90000-147237 GCA_019787425.1 Platygyra sinensis | reverse complement strand
GGGGTTTTTTGCGGACAAAATTTCGAACGTGAATACATCAATGTTTTGTTAAATAAATTATTGTTATGCGTAATAATACAAATTTGAAAATAACATAAATCAATTTCGTCCAGAATACATCAATTTTGAGTGACATACATCGATGTTGTATAGCTTACATCGCTTTCCTGAATCATTCGTGCGTGACCGTATACAACTAAAAGATGCGCGATAAAACTAAAAGATGAGGAAGCGGAAATAGAAGTGACCGGAAGTCGGTTAGAAGAAGAGGCTAATATGGCGGAAATAGAAGTGACCGGAAGTCGTCTAGAAGAAGAGGCCAATGGCGGAAATAGAAGGGGATTAGTGAGATGCTCGGATTTGGCTGCCCAACATGGACGGATTATTTATTCCTTTGGTAGACTACTGAAATGGCGCAGAAGGACAAAGGAATACTGCGTCCTGCGACTCGCTTAACTTTTTTAGTCGCCGTTTTACGAGAAAACGAAATTCTCTTCTCGAATGAAGACAATGCAGTGGGGGAGATCTCAGATTTTAAGACTTATGAACGACCCTACGGTTCTTGACATTTCTTCATTTGCCGTTCTTGCTGTTAGTGATTTACGGCTGCGCGTTATAGCCAGAGATCAATCCGATAGATCTCCCGTTTGGCCATATGAGTCACGTTACATCTGTTTGCTATCTATTGAGAACAATTTTAAACATGGAATATAGTTGGAAATAAGGGGAAATAAGCCATCTTTTAACACTGGGTAAATATTAAATTCCCGCTATGTCCCGGGGCTCGGGGGCCGTGGTTTCAATTGTACTGATGCAGAACCTTGCGAAGCTTGGCGAATTCGTCCACAACAAATCCACAACAATTTATCGCAATTCAATAAATATCTTTAACTGCCGATATAATGTACCAGTCAAATCGAAGCTTAAAGATCACCCCCGGGCATTTGAATTTTTGGAAATTTTGTTTTCAAATTCCCCCCTCCCGAGGCCGAAAAGCTGTGCAAATGCCCCATCATAGGTCCATTCCAGGTGATGAAATGCCCCCACCCCCGGGAAACTTTTCAGTAACTTCTATCATGCTCCGGAAGCTGTGTATGCAAACATGGTTTAATAGACAACACTCTTACATGCCAAAAATAAAAAACGGCGACTAAAAAAGTTAAGCCCAGTCGCAGGACGCAGTGTTCCTTTCTCCTTCTGCGCCATTTCAGTAGTCTACCAAAGGAATAAATAATCCGTCCATGTTGGGCAGCCAAATCCGAGCATCTCACTAATCCCCTTCTATTTCCGCCATTGGCCTCTTCTTCTAGACGACTTCCGGTCACTTCTATTTCCGCCATATTAGCCTCTTCTTCTAACCGACTTCCGGTCACTTCTATTTCCGCTTCCTCATCTTTAAGTTTTATCGCGCATCTTTTAGTTGTATACGGTCACGCACGAATGATTCAGGAAAGCGATTTAAGCTATACAACATCGATGTATGTCACTCAAAATTGATGTATTCTGGACGAAATTGATTTATGTTATTTTCAAATTTGTATTATTACGCGTAACAATAATTTATTTAACAAAACATTGATGTATTCACGTTCGAAATTTTGTCCGCAAAAAACCCCCATACTATTGAGTTGGAAAGTTATAAACAGAAATAGATTTAAGGGCCCACTGACGGATTTTCGCGCGTTGCTAAGGAAGTGAAATGTCATTTCCGGTGACTGACGTCATCATATCGTGAGCTGACCAGAAAACCACTCGCCGACCTGGAAAATTTGACAACAATCTCTTAATTGTTTTAATTACAGTCGTTTTAAAACTTTAAAAAGAACAAAACTAAACCAAAAAAAATTAAAATACAAAACATTACAAAAACATGGGTTGATTCATGTCGGGAAGGAAAGTAGGGAAGAGAAAGTTCAGCTGGAAATATCGGAAGACAACAGAGATAATCAGCAAAGTTACGGTATCGCTTTCTTTGACCAACCTTGTTGTTTGAGTTCTAAAAACTCCTTGTCTAATTTATTTTCCCAGCATAAAATTTCACTTTGCTGAAGAAACACAAAAGACGTTAGTAGCTTTATAGCGTTGGCGAAAACTGTTGCAGCATCTCAGCACAAAAGATGGCGAAAAAATATTTTTCAAGTTTTTGACACCGACTCGGACATGAAAGTGCACGCGCTCCACTATGCAAATTAGCTACTTGTACGCGTCAGCTTTTCCTTTCAAAATTAAAACTTCTGCAAACTTGACAAACAGGTAGAAAGAATAAGAATCAATCGAAAGCAGAAATTGGTTATGACTAAGCATTGTGCATTGTTCTAAGAAACTCATAAATCAACTCGATACCAGAGAAGAGAGCTTTCTTGCATAAACTTTATTCTTAAGTCAAAAGCTGACGCGTACAACTAGCACGCAAAGATCTTGCTCATTCACAGCGCGAAACAGATCAACCGCGCATGCTTAAAGAAACTGACTTCCGGTTGGGCAAAAACGCTAAATTTTCGGCGGATTTTAAACTGAATTAACATTTTTTTATGTGACACAGTCTACCCCAAAATACACAATATAGCTAAGCATTGGTTTCTTCAAAACATTTTGTTTGAATATGTTATAGGTATTTCAATATCGTTTATCTCTTTAAAAGAGCATTTTTCAAAATAAAAAGAAACCCATGCTTAGGTGGATGCAAAAATGAATACAAATTATCAAACCATTGATTAAATACCCAAATTATGTAGCACGTAGAAAAATCTAGAGCTTTCTTTTATCGGTCACGTGACCATGGGCGTGGCATAATGACGTCACATTTAGGGTCACTGCTTCACAAAAGTTTGAAACTGACCAAAATAATGCCAAATTCTCTCAAATTACTTGACTATTACATCCTTAGCAACGCATCCCCCAGAAAACGTCAGTAGGCCCTTCGAAAGGGTTTTTAGCTGCACGCGCAACCTACACACGCCATTACTAAGATGCACGCGTCAGCGGAATGAATCAAAATCAGAGAGAGAGGAGAAGAGAAAATACATCTTGTAACACGTTAATGCAAATGCGAACGGTAAAGCTCTCCCAAATTGGTTTTGGTTACTTTTCTTGTAACCCGTAAAACGGTTGTAAGGAAAAAATATCTCCTTGTCACAAAGAATCAGTCCGGATGGAAGCCGGTCGTTTCGCACGCGTAGGAACTCGACAATCTCGTTCCCAGAGCCTCGTTCCCCTTGACCAGCGGTCGGAAAACGAGAGCTCTGGGAGCAACCATTTTGAAATAACAATGGAAATAACCGAATTCTGCCCATCCGTTCTCACACAGTCTGCATCTACGGCGCACGCCTGAAATGGTTGCTCCCAGAGCTCTCGATTTCCTGCCGCAGGCCAGAAGGATCGTGGGCTCTGGGGACGAGAATGAACGCGCGTGAGCAACTTCGCGCATGCGTAAAGTGTGATCTAGTCGACCGTGACTTTTTCATATTTTCCAACTTCGCGCGCTAATATTTTCGCTTCCAGTCGGTGAATTTTTTCCAAATTTTCGGTGACAACTAAGATCAATCGGATGCGTATAAAGACCAATTTTTAAAAAATTCTGTAGGTGGGAAAAATATAAAAATTAGGCTTTTACTTTCTTCTGTCCTACAGAATTTTTTTAAAATTGCATACTTTGACGATCATTCCTAATAACATGTGATAAAGGAGTTTGAGAAGATTTCACCGATCCGTTCTCTTAATAACACGATAGCTTTCGATTTTGGGGGTGCAACTGAATGCGTTATATCGTTGCCATGGTAACAGGTTTTCTGGAAAAAATATGATGTAATGATTCTATGACGTTTCATTTATGTCTGTGGTAAATTTCACACTGATGCGATAAACCAAACTGTAATTGTAAAAGAATTTGTAAAACTAGTCTGGGGAAAATGAAAACTATTTCGAGCCACCTTAATACCTCTTATGCCTGATGAGGATAAAACTTCTCTGGGCTCTTTAGTTTTGGATTTGAGTACTTGATGACGTAACGTGCACACATTATTGGAACTGAATTAACAAATAATCCTACATGCACTCATAGTCATGACATAAATAGTTTTTAGTATTTTATTAATTGCTGTACTCTGATTAGCAAGTTTTGTTTAGGAACGCTAGAAACTTGGAAACTTAAGCAGTTCTTATTATCAATTGTTACTTTTATTTTTGGTACATTCACTATTCATTAACATTACATGAAAAGTGAAAAAGTACACTATAGAATGTTACAGTCCAGGGTTTGTTATGGTCTCAAAGAATAAAAGGGCTTCATTGTATCAAATGCAATCAGACAAGTTAGTATCAGTACGTGTTTGTCAGCATCTGAGTAGCAGTTTAAGTCTTACACACAAAATGCACAAAAATGACCACAACATAACACCAAGGCCTAACATATTACCAGCAGGGTTCTCGTACGCAATGGTGGCCGGTGTAAATTGCCATCAGTACTAAATGCCATCACAACCACTTTTGAGATTTTTCAAGACAGAAAATGCCCATACAAAACAGAAAATCAGTTTATTGCTTTTAAATATCTATTATGTCTCCACGCTGAAAATACAATGACAATTTGCAAAAACTCAAAAATGAAGGAAAAATCTTGATGATAATCACACCCTCGCACTAATAGTCTGTGGGCACTACCCTTCGCTAATTTACTGTGAAGTTTATTTATGTTAGATTATGTGCTACTAACTTGTATTTTGCTATTACATTCTGTTGTAGTAATTTCACAAGGACTCCAGTCTGTGACTGTAATTATGCACCCTATTGAAATAGTGTCATTCTTTATGGAGTGTACGTCACTTACAAATACCTTCCTCATGGAGGCAACCAAACTTGGATAGTTAAGGGTCAATGAGGGAGATGCTCTTGGCACTAAATATATGTAGTGCTTCAAAGGTATCTAATAAGAACCAAAGTCATGGTCCTTTTTGGGTTGGAAGGTTCTGAAAACACAGTGCAGGCTACTACAAATAAAATCTCTGCCCATTTCAAATATGCCAAAGAACCCTGCTGGCTGTTCAGTTTCTTTAAGCAAAATAATACCACACTGGCTGAACAGTGCTACAGAGTACAATTGATAGATACACTATTGCAAATCTGCAAATTCTATTCGTTTCCTAGTTAAGCACAATTCGCTGTTACATCACAATAATATTACACATAATTGGTTATCAACCTTGAATAAACCTTTTTTTGAGTAAAAAGGCCCAACAGTGTATGTTTTGACTGCTTCTCTTTGTTTTCTGCTGTAAAACAATTAGACTTCTCCTACTCAAGCAATAGGCCACAGCTTTGCCTTCTGACCCAGGAAGTAATGTAGCTGTTAATTTGAAAATAACCTCAACTGAATTGTATTTACATACACATGATTTTCTTCCTTTCATCCCAAGCCTCTTGACTTGTTACCTAAACAAAAAGATACATATTTTGGTTACTGACAATGGACTAGTCCGATTACTTAATTGATTTGTTCTAAGTAATTGAGTGAGTGAGTGAGTGAGTGAGTGAGTGAGTGAGTGAGTGAGTGAGTGAGTGAGTGAGTGAGTGAGTGAGTGAGTGAGTGAGTGAGTGAGTGAGTGAGTGAGTGAGTGAGTGAGTGAGTGAGTGAGTGAGTGAGTGAGTGAGTGAGTGAGTGAGTGAGTGAGTGAGTGAGTGAGTGAGTGAGTGAGTGAGTGAGTGAGTGAGTGAGTGAGTGAGTGAGTGAGTGAGTGAGTGAGTGAGTGAGTGAGTGAGTGAGTGAGTGAGTGAGTGAGTGAGTGAGTGAGTGAGTGAGTGAGTGAGTGAGTGAGTGAGTGAGTGAGTGAGTGAGTGAGTGAGTGAGTAATTTAAAAACTTTTACTATATAAACACGAGTGTTTTAATGGAAAATATACCACTTGTAAAATTCATAAAAACTACATCCGGGACCCGACTGGTTTGTTTTCCATAATCTCACATGCGAGTTTATTGATGATTTCATTGATATCAAGTTTGTCTCTTAAATTGTACTTAAATTCGTTGGTATATCATTAAAACATCTTCGGGTCTTCCTCGAAAGTCTTCGGCAATCTTCAGAAATTTTCAAAAAAAAACGAGACAATGTTCAAGAACGTTCATCTGGCCTTCAGAACAATTTTGGAAAATCTTCGGAAATCTTTGGAAGGTGGTCGGAAATCTTCAGAAAATCATCAAAAATGCCGTCATCAGTATGTTTATATAATAAAAAGAACATTACACGTTAGCCTGAAGATATGAATTTTATGTTATTGTGGCAAGAACAATATCTCACGAGTGAGCGCAACGAACGCGTGAGATATTGTTCTCGCCACTTGAACATAAAATTCATATCTTCTCGCCACCGTGTAATATCCTCTATATATAGTGCATGATCCATAAATAAATTATCTCACAATCAAAGTGGCCACGAGTGGCCACGAGCCACTCAACTTGGAAAATGGATTGTCTGTCAAAAGTGATGATTTTCATCTCACTGACTTGAGGTTTTCAACCGTACGTTAAGTTGAAGTTAAAGCCCCCTGGCAAAACGCAATGGTAAGAGAATACACGGGAAAATGTAACACTTTGAAAACATTCATGAAGTTATTGGTACTCCTCATTCGACGAAATTATATGGCTTCTTGTTCAATCAGCACAGAAAGTATACCTGGATTCTCATTTTCATTCCTATTTTTCGGTTCTTTATTTTCCCAGGCAATATCAGTGATTTTTTTCTTTCTTTGTTACATTTTGAGAGATCTAATTTTTGGCAGACTAACTTGGTTCCACATGCAGAACATCATTCCATAATTGTTTTTTAACATGAAGAGTGATCATCGCAATAAATTTTCCAATTTAAACGATTGGAAAGAAAAAGCCTGAAAAATCAGGGCTTCAACGGGATTTGAACCCGTGACCTCTGCGAAACCGGTGCGATGCTCTACCAACTGAGCTATGAAGCCACACATTGGGAATGAGGTCAATTTATTGAGTTCATATCTTCCCGTGGAGGTCACGGGTTCAAATCCCGTTGAAGCCCTGATTTTCAGGCTTCTTTTTTCCAAATGCTTACATTGGAAAATTTACTATGATAATCACTATACACTTTCATCTACAACCGCCGTACAAGTATCAATTATTTCATATATATACTTCACATAATTGTTTTTGTTGATCTGTGTTTCCTTTTTGAGAAATAATGCATGCAAAAAAACTCAGTAAACGATGAAGTCACTGAAGCGTGGCATTTGCTGCTGGTTGTTCAAACCGATACAACTTTTATTAGTCATATAATTATGCCAATCTCATGTTATCCTCTAATAATAATTGAAGACCTTCGGGCAAAAAGGGCGTATATCGGTTTTTGGCCGATTTTCATTTTTTTTCAGGATCGCGCTAATTTTTCACAGACCGACTTGTTTTGACATGAAACGCATCGTTCTGTAATTGCTTTGGTAGTTATTCGCTTCGTTCTCTAGAAATAACGTATGCAAAAAACTCAGTTTTGCGTGAAGCGGCATCTTTATGAGCAAATCTTTCGAAGGCAGATTTCGACGCGACCCGAACTTAAACGATTACTGTTGGCAGCTTCGACAGCAAGTTAAAATTTTTAAATTGATGTTTTGGTTTGTGAAATAGCTAGAGAAACAGGAAAAAAAAAAAAAAAAAAAAAAACGCCGGACCTTGTATCGAACCTGCGTCACAACAAAACAAATCCAGACCCGCTCTGTAGCGCGCCTTAATCGCTTGCACTAATGGAGCAGCACCTAAGCAGCGATAACTGATTTGCGTAATTATACGAATAATAAAACTAAGTGAAACAAAAGGTTTCTTTTGTTTCTCGTTGAACAAAAGGTCTCCAAAAGAAAACTGAGTTTTTTTGCATACGTTATTTCTGGAGAACGAAGCGCAAATTCACCAAGACAATTACGGAACGATGCGTTTCATGTCAAAACAAGTCTGTCTGTGAAAAATTAGCTCGATCATGAAAAAAATGAAAATCTGCCAAAAAACCGATATACGCCCTTTTCCCACGAAGGCCTTCAATTACTTAGTTAACATTTATTTCTAATAGAACATAACACAACAACAGTTCACTTCATATCTGTAACTGTTCCAATTTCAGAGAGTTAAAACTCACAAGATAATGCTAGATTGATTGTTGTTGTGGTATGTTCTATTAGATCTAAAAGCAGTGTCAAGTGGTTTTCTAGCTGTAATGTCTAAGCCTGTTGAAATACATAATAAAATCCACAACTGAGTCATTCAGGGTTGCCAATTGTTTTTCTGAGTAGCGGGTTCCTTCCAAAAAGCACACAGCTAAGGTTTGCATGAAAAACATGCTACAAAACAGCTGAGCAAGACACACACTGAACATCATTTGGAGAGAGTATGGGAGGGTGCCACCTCCTCCTACGCTGAATATGTTTGAAAAGTAATTCCCTGAGAAGCAATGTGGGGCTGCTTTTAGCAAACATTGTCCATTTTATGATTTTCCCACTCTTAATTAGTGTTCTCCGATCCAGTGTTCATATAAATATCATTGCAAGAATATTGGGGAGAACTGACTCACTCGCGCAAATCGCTCTAAAAACAAAAAAAGAAAAAGATTTCAATAATAAGTAGAAATCTTTCATTTAAGTTTTGCCTGCCTTGCTATTGTTTTTTGCCTTGATTTTTTTTTTTAATTTCTTCTTCACTTCATTTTATTTTATACCAGGTAAATCACACTTGCACCATTACTCTGCTAATTGTATCTCTAAATTGGCTGCCTGTCAATGAGACCTACTGGTAACTTGAACAATGCCTAACTGATCTTTAATGTGTTAATAGAACCTTCCCTAACTATGTAATCTAGACATATATTGTGTTCACAAAATCACACTAGAAACAATAAGCAGTCCTTCTCCTACTGTGGTGCTAAGCTCTGGAATAATTTAAGAGACTGTCAAAGTGTTTAGGAAAATAATTGTTAACCTCTTTTTTTCTCAATGATCTATAAATTTGTAAGAGGGAAATCCAATCCAATATATTTCACCAAGTTTTTAATACATATTTATTACCTTAGTTCTTTGGTTATTTTAGTTATTTAAGTACTGTAGTTACGTAGTCTTTATAACTCAAAAACCCTTGTAGGGAGTTGCAATAATGTATGTATCCAGTGGTGGATCTTAGAGAGAGGCGCAGGAGGGGGATGGTTTGGGTAAAAAATGTCGCAAAGGAAGAAAAACCAGCCTCCTTTCTTAGTTCAAGCTCTGGACCTGCCACTGATATGTATTTACTGTATCTCTACTTTATTATATGGCTAGCTCCGTGAGCGGGCAAGATGAACCAAATCGCGTGCTGTGATTGGCTACCCGAGCGGGCAAGATGGAGCCATCTTGCCCACTCGGGACTACCCGCTGCATCCCGAAAGCAAAATTTCACCAAAAGCCATATAATAAATCCTTTATTGACCAAGTTTGTTCGGTCAAGATGGCTGGATATTGGCCTCGTTCTTTTTTTTGCGAGTTTATGGACCTCGACTTCGTCTCGGTCCATAAACACGCAAAAAAAGAACTTGGCCAATATCCAGCCATCTTGACCGAACACTTGGTCAATAACCCATACGTATTGCACTTGTATTTTGTGCCTAAGGAGGCAACAAAAAAAACGTTTGCATCTTATTCCTCTTGGACATATCTTATAAAGTGTACTAGTATACAATTGTCTTTTTAAAACTTAAAAGCCCATTTCCTCTCTTTTTGTTTGCCGTGTTTACAAGGCAGGCAGGATTACCTGGTTAGGCAGGTGAATAACTCCTCCCTTGGTTTTCCTTGGTTTTTTATTTTATTTTTTGTGTGACAATGCACACACTATATTGTGTAAACAAAATCTACTTCTCTCATTACAGTGGCACACAACTGAAAAAAAGCATTCATACAGTCCTATTTACTGAAATGCAATTAGAACAGAACATAGACTACTAGTATTCCCTCTTTCACTTAGTGGGTCGAGTGAGACGTGAAAGAAACCCACAAGAAAAAATGGCCACAGGAGACGATTTCCTTAAATAGATTCCTTGAAACCGGAGCAAATAGAAGTTTTGGAATCACTTCTCGCAGGCCAAAACGTCATTGCAATTCTGCCAACAGGCTTTGGAAAGAGCTTGATATAATAATAAGTGTTTTGTTTGTTTTGTTTGGTGAAGCAATCTACCGATGCCAGTGTTCTGGTGATTTCGTCGCTGAACAACATAGTGGAGGAAAGAGTTAGGGAATTGACCAAGCTTGGCCTTTCTGCCATTCATTTGAAAGAAAACGATCAACAATGTACTGAGGGCAGATATTTCTAAAAGAAAGACCTGAACTTGACATATTTAAGCGAATTAATCTAGACATCTCCCAGGGTTGTTGATGACAAGCGATAATGACAAGCTGTCAAGATAAGCAATTCTGTTGGATACAATTGATTAGATTGGAAACTTGCATGGAAAAACTCACTCAGTCATGAAAGGGCAAACTCTTAGGCTTAGACTTTTCATGTGGTTCTTGCCCCCAGGATCTTGCATGGACATTTTTTCCTGCTGCTTTCTTTTGCCTCTTGTTCAATGGAGGACTACTCATAGTCTAAACAGAACAAAACTCACCTTTCACCCAACTATCCAAGATATTATATTCTGTGTTTTGTTTGCTTCAGAAAACGATGCGCTAAGGTGTTATACATTTTATGGCTAATTAAATCAGTTTCGATTTGTGTCGCACACTTTTTTAGCAATACTTTATTCCCCCCAATCCAACTTGGGTTCAAACAAATTAATAACTGAACAGTTTATAACAGCACGACAGAGCAATTTTAAATAGAAATAACTTACCTTGAACAATTACAACTAATTTGCGAGGGGAAGCTTCTCTAAATTTTAACAAAACAGATGAAATGGCAAAAAATTACACAACAAGTACGCTATGCCAGAAACAATGGCTGAACAAACAACTTGAAAACAACTCAGACTAGCAAACTATTACTGATACCCAGTCTACCTGCCAGACTATTTACACTCTCGCAGGTCTGTCACATGTTATTTTGTCCTCAAAGTGACTCACTGAATGACTGGCTGACTAACAAGATCTGCCTATGACTTAGGGGTCTGCAGGCATGAAATGCACAAGACTCCAAAAAACCATGCTGTAAAATGAAATTGCAGTGTTGACACTGATTAAAAAGTTTTCAAAAAGTAAAATGTTTCAATCACTTCGGTAACCTTCATCAGACCATGCTGTTGAGACAGCTAAAAGTAACTGAGTTTTTTTGCATACATTATTTCTTGAAAACAAAGTGCAAGTCAACTAAACCAATTAAACACGGAGCAAGGACACGCCCCCTTGAACCACTGTTGGCTTTCCTGTTGAAAGCCAGAATAACGGTTGCATAACATAGAAGTCGTGGAGAAATAACGTTTTTTTCGTCAAACCAACGGAATCATTTACGTAGAGTAATATAAGGTAAATAATAAAAATACAGTGAAAATAAAACTTATATCAACACTTCAGATGATGGCTTTAGAAGAACAAAAACGATGAATTATCGTCGTCCCTTCACATGGAACATTCAAATTTCACCGCTAACTAAAGTAACAAAGCTGATGCCTGCGAGCTATCTGTTTCCATTTATCTCAGCATGCTGAGAACCAAATGAAATCTAGTAAGAGGTGATTTTTGGTTAGCCTGTGAACACTGATGGATTTTGGCAGGATACATGTATATAACAATTATTCCATGAGCCCGCGTTGGATATGAAGTGATAAAATAACCAATGAGCTCGTAGCGTGAGTTGGTTATAATCACTTCATATCCAACAAGGGTGAATGGAATAATTGTTTTAGTAAATTCTCAAACCGGGTTTTGCCGCCGATTTTTATTTCCACAATTTTACAAAGTGAAAAATTTTAAACTTAGCACACTATTTTCCATATGACATAAAACTCCGCCTATTGGCTCATAGTCAGAGTTTTTTAGCCAATCAAAAAGCTAGAAATGCAATAGTCAGAGCTGAGAATTTACTAATTAAAATTATTCAGGTTTATGAGCGTTATGATGGTGTGAACAAAATGCAAATTGAATAACACCGAGTTATTCCTTGAACTGTTCCATATTCAGAGCAAAGAAATTGGAAACAACAAGTACTACGAAGAAACAACAGAACTTGAAAAATGGCAAAGTGAGATTTCACCTGAATATTGACATTAGAAATGAAATGGAAGACTCAAGGCTGAATGCCATAAAACAACTGATTCAGATCACAAAAGGTCGACTGAATTTTAGCTGCAAGAGTACAACAGCAGCTAATGTTGACCTTACGGAATCTCTTTTAGATAACTGGCTGAATTCAGAATAACCATATTACCGTAGATAAAATATATTTTACCTTCGCAGTCTGTTCGTATTTTTTTTACAAATTTTAGTTTTCAAATTTATTTCTCAACCGCAGAAAACTGACAGAAAAACAGAAGCTAGTGGCAACTCGCTTAAATTAGACTTGAGTGAATAAGCCAATAAAATGGGAGCATTGGCCTTCCATTGGGATTTGTGATTGACAGGCTGAACACCTCGGCCTGGTTATGTAGGATTGCTCTGTGATCAAGGAACAATGCTTTTCATGTCAAAACTAGACCTTCCTGTTTGTACCCAGGCAGTCGTTATATGGAGATTGCAATGGAGCTAAATGTTTTATATTATGTGGTTCCAGAAAATATCTCTACCCCCCCCCACCCACGGAGGTTTTTTTCAGTTTGAGCCCCCAACCCCCCAGGATTTTCTGTTCCAGAGGGCTTCACGTTATTCCCCCCCACCCCCTGGAATTTCCAAGATTTTTCCACTTGGTCCCCCCTACCCCCAGGAAATTCCAAATCCACAAATAAAGAGACTTCATTACTTTATTTTGATCTACTTAGAGCCGAAATGAAATTTAGTTGCGGCCGATTATAGTTACACTTCAGATGACGACGTAAAGCGGCATATTTTTCACGTAAGCGATTTGGCCACACCACACTTGCTATTTCATGGAACATTATTTAAGGAGATATTCACTAGGTAAGGAACAAAATTGCTGGATGAGGCTGTGAGATTTAATTTTCCTAACAACGACCGTGGAAAATTCTAGACGTATGAATAGACGCACTTATCTCGCTTTCTCTCTTTTGAAATGTTCAAACTATAAACAACTGAGCTTATTAACACTCTACAGTCGTGGCAGCTCACCTTTCGTTTGCTCAAATTGAAAGAAGTTTCCACTCAAAAAATATCCAAGAAAGAACTGAAAGTTGACGGTATTGTTCACGTTTTGTAACCTTGTCGAAGTTTTTTAATTTATGCACAGTCGAAACAAGATATCGAATTACTTTGTACGCGCAAGCTATGTTATTACGTCATTCTTATTTTTGCTGTCAAAGTGGAACTCGGGAAAATAACTCAATGCTAATCTCCACGATATTTCTGTATGTTGCAGGTGTAATTTTTATCTTGTATTATGTGTGAACAGTACTGTTTATAAATATTATTTTTCGTGTGTGGAGCCTTGAAGTGACTTCGCTTATCAGCGGGAATCATAAGTCGTCACGCAACATGTTTTTTAAAACAGCTGTTTGTCAAATATCGCTTACATTTGCCTTTCACCAGGAATACTTCGATAAAGTTATACGCTTTGATAGTAAATTTCACGCCTTAGAATTTTTTTAACTTGTCACACATTTCATTTGTAAAACATACTTTTGAAGTTCAATCCGGTAACTAAACAACCAAATGAAATCTTCGCTGTATCTCGTGGCCGTTCACGGTTACTCATTTCCGCGCGTTCGCTCAATACGGCCAATCTTAGGGGACTGGGAACAATATTTTTCTAGTCGGCCATTTTGTTTTACTCGACGTTGAACGTGCTGCTCAGAGGTGTGCCTCAGTGGTGTATGTGTCGTCTGGCGCTGGAATAATAATAGGAAATATATGACAAGGAATCCTACGTCTATTTCTACGGATAGAACTTTTCGTTTTTCTTGGTTACCTGAATCAATTGGAAAAATACGTAAGTGTTTATTCGATCGCATTTCAAACCCTCTGGAAAGAAAAACTCTTTATGTACCCCCCTCCCCTTCGGAAATTTGTCTCTTTTAGACCCCCCTACCCCTAGGAAATTCCGTGACCCTCCGTGGGGGGGGTATGGATATTTTCTGGAACCACACATTTGAAGCCGCATGAAACTCAATGGAATTGATGTGCTTAAGCTATTGTGCCTTTCATTGCACTACTTGGAATCCATTAATAGCTTATTACTCGTTTGCAGGCCCTTAGGACAAAAAATGAGTCGAGGTCTATATATCAACCTATAAATGTTTCAGTCTTATTTCTGTTGCCCTTCATTGTCGTTTTTTTGCATTTCTCAAGCAAGCGAGATGAACGTGAGGGATTTATGTGAAGGGAGGAACTTGTCCTGTGTTCGTGCTTTCTCTGTGCTCAGAAAATACGCAAAAACTAATGTCTGTTCAAAGGTGCCTACTTTTCTTAATCTTCTGTTGAAGCGTAGTACTCTTGAATTGTAATCTTGCTACTGCCTCCAATTGTCGAAATCGCCTCACTTCCATGTGAGCATGTGATATGAAAGTTTTTGTTTTGCAACACAAGATCAGGTAGTTGTTGTCGAGTCAAAAGTACAATCAATCCAAGTTTCGTTCAAATACGTTTTTGGAGTCTTATTCAGCTACTACAGACCTGCTGTTAAAAGAACTAAGTGGTCACTAATTTAATACAGATGAAATATGATTAATCTCAAAATAATTGGCTTGTTTTGCCATGTTCTTCATTAACAAGTTTCATCTTTCTTTTGCTCTGCTGTGATATTAGTTGTGCAGCGAAAAATGTTTGTTTCTTGTCTTCAAATTGGTTTGACTTGTGTCTTTCACTTTTCTTTTCTGTTGCTTTCTCAAATGTCGGCCCTTATATATAATACAATGGAAGTTTTTCAAAGTCAATAATTAATTCATTTCCCCTATTCAATTTTTTTGGCTTCTGTTGGGCATTTTGTCACACAGCAAACAAGGATTTTATGTTTTCTTCTTTTCTTATCAGTTTTACACATCAGGTTGAGTTCTCTTGTAAACCGCCCATGCAGCCGGCAGCATGGGGGGTTAACAAGAGAACTCAAACACTGATGTGTAAAACTGATAAGAAAAGAAGAAAACATAAAATCCTTGTTTGCTGTGTGACAAAATGCCCAACAGAAGCCAAAAAAATTGAATAGGGGAAATGAATTAATTATTGACTTTGAAAAACTTCCATTGTATTATATATAAGGGCCGACATTTGAGAAAGCAACAGAAAAGAAAAGTGAAAGACACAAGTCAAACCAATTTGAAGACAAGAAACAAACATTTTTCGCTGCACAACTAATATCACAGCAGAGCAAAAGAAAGATGAAACTTGTTAATGAAGAACATGGCAAAACAAGCCAATTATTTTGAGATTAATCATATTTCATCTGTATTAAATTAGTGACCACTTAGTTCTTTTAACAGCAGGTCTGTAGTAGCTGAATAAGACTCCAAAAACGTATTTGAACGAAACTTGGATTGATTGTACTTTTGACTCGACAACAACTACCTGATCTTGTGTTGCAAAACAAAAACTTTCATATCACATGCTCACATGGAAGTGAGGCGATTTCGACAATTGGAGGCAGTAGCAAGATTACAATTCAAGAGTACTACGCTTCAACAGAAGATTAAGAAAAGTAGGCACCTTTGAACAGACATTAGTTTTTGCGTATTTTCTGAGCACAGAGAAAGCACGAACACAGGACAAGTTCCTCCCTTCACATAAATCCCTCACGTTCATCTCGCTTGCTTGAGAAATGCAAAAAAACGACAATGAAGGGCAACAGAAATAAGACTGAAACATTTATAGGTTGATATATAGACCTCGACTCATTTTTTGTCCTAAGGGCCTGCAAACGAGTAATAAGCTATTAATGGATTCCAAGTAGTGCAATGAAAGGCACAATAGCTTAAGCACATCAATTCCATTGAGTTTCATGCGGCTTCAAATGTGTGGTTCCAGAAAATATCCATACCCCCCCCACGGAGGGTCACGGAATTTCCTAGGGGTAGGGGGGTCTAAAAGAGACAAATTTCCGAAGGGGAGGGGGGTACATAAAGAGTTTTTCTTTCCAGAGGGTTTGAAATGCGATCGAATAAACACTTACGTATTTTTCCAATTGATTCAGGTAACCAAGAAAAACGAAAAGTTCTATCCGTAGAAATAGACGTAGGATTCCTTGTCATATATTTCCTATTATTATTCCAGCGCCAGACGACACATACACCACTGAGGCACACCTCTGAGCAGCACGTTCAACGTCGAGTAAAACAAAATGGCCGACTAGAAAAATATTGTTCCCAGTCCCCTAAGATTGGCCGTATTGAGCGAACGCGCGGAAATGAGTAACCGTGAACGGCCACGAGATACAGCGAAGATTTCATTTGGTTGTTTAGTTACCGGATTGAACTTCAAAAGTATGTTTTACAAATGAAATGTGTGACAAGTTAAAAAAATTCTAAGGCGTGAAATTTACTATCAAAGCGTATAACTTTATCGAAGTATTCCTGGTGAAAGGCAAATGTAAGCGATATTTGACAAACAGCTGTTTTAAAAAACATGTTGCGTGACGACTTATGATTCCCGCTGATAAGCGAAGTCACTTCAAGGCTCCACACACGAAAAATAATATTTATAAACAGTACTGTTCACACATAATACAAGATAAAAATTACACCTGCAACATACAGAAATATCGTGGAGATTAGCATTGAGTTATTTTCCCGAGTTCCACTTTGACAGCAAAAATAAGAATGACGTAATAACATAGCTTGCGCGTACAAAGTAATTCGATATCTTGTTTCGACTGTGCATAAATTAAAAAACTTCGACAAGGTTACAAAACGTGAACAATACCGTCAACTTTCAGTTCTTTCTTGGATATTTTTTGAGTGGAAACTTCTTTCAATTTGAGCAAACGAAAGGTGAGCTGCCACGACTGTAGAGTGTTAATAAGCTCAGTTGTTTATAGTTTGAACATTTCAAAAGAGAGAAAGCGAGATAAGTGCGTCTATTCATACGTCTAGAATTTTCCACGGTCGTTGTTAGGAAAATTAAATCTCACAGCCTCATCCAGCAATTTTGTTCCTTACCTAGTGAATATCTCCTTAAATAATGTTCCATGAAATAGCAAGTGTGGTGTGGCCAAATCGCTTACGTGAAAAATATGCCGCTTTACGTCGTCATCTGAAGTGTAACTATAATCGGCCGCAACTAAATTTCATTTCGGCTCTAAGTAGATCAAAATAAAGTAATGAAGTCTCTTTATTTGTGGATTTGGAATTTCCTGGGGGTAGGGGGGACCAAGTGGAAAAATCTTGGAAATTCCAGGGGGTGGGGGGGAATAACGTGAAGCCCTCCGGAACGGAAAATCCGGGGGGGTGGGGGCTCAAACTGAAAAAAACCTCCGTGGGTGGGGGGGGGTAGAGATATTTTCTGGAACCACATAATATAAAACATTTAGCTCCATTGCAATCTCCATATAACGACTGCCTGGGTACAAACAGGAAGGTCTAGTTTTGACATGAAAAGCATTGTTCCTTGATCACAGAGCAATCCTACATAACCAGGCCGAGGTGTTCAGCCTGTCAATCACAAATCCCAATGGAAGGCCAATGCTCCCATTTTATTGGCTTATTCACTCAAGTCTAATTTAAGCGAGTTGCCACTAGCTTCTGTTTTTCTGTCAGTTTTCTGCGGTTGAGAAATAAATTTGAAAACTAAAATTTGTAAAAAAAATACGAACAGACTGCGAAGGTAAAATATATTTTATCTACGGTAATATGGTTATTCTGAATTCAGCCAGTTATCTAAAAGAGATTCCGTAAGGTCAACATTAGCTGCTGTTGTACTCTTGCAGCTAAAATTCAGTCGACCTTTTGTGATCTGAATCAGTTGTTTTATGGCATTCAGCCTTGAGTCTTCCATTTCATTTCTAATGTCAATATTCAGGTGAAATCTCACTTTGCCATTTTTCAAGTTCTGTTGTTTCTTCGTAGTACTTGTTGTTTCCAATTTCTTTGCTCTGAATATGGAACAGTTCAAGGAATAACTCGGTGTTATTCAATTTGCATTTTGTTCACACCATCATAACGCTCATAAACCTGAATAATTTTAATTAGTAAATTCTCAGCTCTGACTATTGCATTTCTAGCTTTTTGATTGGCTAAAAAACTCTGACTATGAGCCAATAGGCGGAGTTTTATGTCATATGGAAAATAGTGTGCTAAGTTTAAAATTTTTCACTTTGTAAAATTGTGGAAATAAAAATCGGCGGCAAAACCCGGTTTGAGAATTTACTAAAACAATTATTCCATTCACCCTTGTTGGATATGAAGTGATTATAACCAACTCACGCTACGAGCTCATTGGTTATTTTATCACTTCATATCCAACGCGGGCTCATGGAATAATTGTTATATACATGTATCCTGCCAAAATCCATCAGTGTTCACAGGCTAACCAAAAATCACCTCTTACTAGATTTCATTTGGTTCTCAGCATGCTGAGATAAATGGAAACAGATAGCTCGCAGGCATCAGCTTTGTTACTTTAGTTAGCGGTGAAATTTGAATGTTCCATGTGAAGGGACGACGATAATTCATCGTTTTTGTTCTTCTAAAGCCATCATCTGAAGTGTTGATATAAGTTTTATTTTCACTGTATTTTTATTATTTACCTTATATTACTCTACGTAAATGATTCCGTTGGTTTGACGAAAAAAACGTTATTTCTCCACGACTTCTATGTTATGCAACCGTTATTCTGGCTTTCAACAGGAAAGCCAACAGTGGTTCAAGGGGGCGTGTCCTTGCTCCGTGTTTAATTGGTTTAGTTGACTTGCACTTTGTTTTCAAGAAATAATGTATGCAAAAAAACTCAGTTACTTTTAGCTGTCTCAACAGCATGGTCTGATGAAGGTTACCGAAGTGATTGAAACATTTTACTTTTTGAAAACTTTTTAATCAGTGTCAACACTGCAATTTCATTTTACAGCATGGTTTTTTGGAGTCTTGTGCATTTCATGCCTGCAGACCCCTAAGTCATAGGCAGATCTTGTTAGTCAGCCAGTCATTCAGTGAGTCACTTTGAGGACAAAATAACATGTGACAGACCTGCGAGAGTGTAAATAGTCTGGCAGGTAGACTGGGTATCAGTAATAGTTTGCTAGTCTGAGTTGTTTTCAAGTTGTTTGTTCAGCCATTGTTTCTGGCATAGCGTACTTGTTGTGTAATTTTTTGCCATTTCATCTGTTTTGTTAAAATTTAGAGAAGCTTCCCCTCGCAAATTAGTTGTAATTGTTCAAGGTAAGTTATTTCTATTTAAAATTGCTCTGTCGTGCTGTTATAAACTGTTCAGTTATTAATTTGTTTGAACCCAAGTTGGATTGGGGGGAATAAAGTATTGCTAAAAAAGTGTGCGACACAAATCGAAACTGATTTAATTAGCCATAAAATGTATAACACCTTAGCGCATCGTTTTCTGAAGCAAACAAAACACAGAATATAATATCTTGGATAGTTGGGTGAAAGGTGAGTTTTGTTCTGTTTAGACTATGAGTAGTCCTCCATTGAACAAGAGGCAAAAGAAAGCAGCAGGAAAAAATGTCCATGCAAGATCCTGGGGGCAAGAACCACATGAAAAGTCTAAGCCTAAGAGTTTGCCCTTTCATGACTGAGTGAGTTTTTCCATGCAAGTTTCCAATCTAATCAATTGTATCCAACAGAATTGCTTATCTTGACAGCTTGTCATTATCGCTTGTCATCAACAACCCTGGGAGATGTCTAGATTAATTCGCTTAAATATGTCAAGTTCAGGTCTTTCTTTTAGAAATATCTGCCCTCAGTACATTGTTGATCGTTTTCTTTCAAATGAATGGCAGAAAGGCCAAGCTTGGTCAATTCCCTAACTCTTTCCTCCACTATGTTGTTCAGCGACGAAATCACCAGAACACTGGCATCGGTAGATTGCTTCACCAAACAAAACAAACAAAACACTTATTATTATATCAAGCTCTTTCCAAAGCCTGTTGGCAGAATTGCAATGACGTTTTGGCCTGCGAGAAGTGATTCCAAAACTTCTATTTGCTCCGGTTTCAAGGAATCTATTTAAGGAAATCGTCTCCTGTGGCCATTTTTTCTTGTGGGTTTCTTTCACGTCTCACTCGACCCACTAAGTGAAAGAGGGAATACTAGTAGTCTATGTTCTGTTCTAATTGCATTTCAGTAAATAGGACTGTATGAATGCTTTTTTTCAGTTGTGTGCCACTGTAATGAGAGAAGTAGATTTTGTTTACACAATATAGTGTGTGCATTGTCACACAAAAAATAAAATAAAAAACCAAGGAAAACCAAGGGAGGAGTTATTCACCTGCCTAACCAGGTAATCCTGCCTGCCTTGTAAACACGGCAAACAAAAAGAGAGGAAATGGGCTTTTAAGTTTTAAAAAGACAATTGTATACTAGTACACTTTATAAGATATGTCCAAGAGGAATAAGATGCAAACGTTTTTTTTGTTGCCTCCTTAGGCACAAAATACAAGTGCAATACGTATGGGTTATTGACCAAGTGTGAGGTCAAGATGGCTGGATATTGGCCAAGTTCTTTTTTTGCGTGTTTATGGACCGAGACGAAGTCGAGGTCCATAAACTCGCAAAAAAAAGAACGAGGCCAATATCCAGCCATCTTGACCGAACAAACTTGGTCAATAAAGGATTTATTATATGGCTTTTGGTGAAATTTTGCTTTCGGGATGCAGCGGGTAGTCCCGAGTGGGCAAGATGGCTCCATCTTGCCCGCTCGGGTAGCCAATCACAGCACGCGATTTGGTTCATCTTGCCCGCTCACGGAGCTAGCCATATAATAAAGTAGAGATACAGTAAATACATATCAGTGGCAGGTCCAGAGCTTGAACTAAGAAAGGAGGCTGGTTTTTCTTCCTTTGCGACATTTTTTACCCAAACCATCCCCCTCCTGCGCCTCTCTCTAAGATCCACCACTGGATACATACATTATTGCAACTCCCTACAAGGGTTTTTGAGTTATAAAGACTACGTAACTACAGTACTTAAATAACTAAAATAACCAAAGAACTAAGGTAATAAATATGTATTAAAAACGTGGTGAAATATATTGGATTGGATTTCCCTCTTACAAATTTATAGATCATTGAGAAAAAAAGAGGTTAACAATTATTTTCCTAAACACTTTGACAGTCTCTTAAATTATTCCAGAGCTTAGCACCACAGTAGGAGAAGGACTGCTTATTGTTTCTAGTGTGATTTTGTGAACACAATATATGTCTAGATTACATAGTTAGGGAAGGTTCTATTAACACATTAAAGATCAGTTAGGCATTGTTCAAGTTACCAGTAGGTCTCATTGACAGGCAGCCAATTTAGAGATACAATTAGCAGAGTAATGGTGCAAGTGTGATTTACCTGGTATAAAATAAAATGAAGTGAAGAAGAAATTAAAAAAAAAAATCAAGGCAAAAAACAATAGCAAGGCAGGCAAAACTTAAATGAAAGATTTCTACTTATTATTGAAATCTTTTTCTTTTTTTGTTTTTAGAGCGATTTGCGCGAGTGAGTCAGTTCTCCCCAATATTCTTGCAATGATATTTATATGAACACTGGATCGGAGAACACTAATTAAGAGTGGGAAAATCATAAAATGGACAATGTTTGCTAAAAGCAGCCCCACATTGCTTCTCAGGGAATTACTTTTCAAACATATTCAGCGTAGGAGGAGGTGGCACCCTCCCATACTCTCTCCAAATGATGTTCAGTGTGTGTCTTGCTCAGCTGTTTTGTAGCATGTTTTTCATGCAAACCTTAGCTGTGTGCTTTTTGGAAGGAACCCGCTACTCAGAAAAACAATTGGCAACCCTGAATGACTCAGTTGTGGATTTTATTATGTATTTCAACAGGCTTAGACATTACAGCTAGAAAACCACTTGACACTGCTTTTAGATCTAATAGAACATACCACAACAACAATCAATCTAGCATTATCTTGTGAGTTTTAACTCTCTGAAATTGGAACAGTTACAGATATGAAGTGAACTGTTGTTGTGTTATGTTCTATTAGAAATAAATGTTAACTAAGTAATTGAAGGCCTTCGTGGGAAAAGGGCGTATATCGGTTTTTTGGCAGATTTTCATTTTTTTCATGATCGAGCTAATTTTTCACAGACAGACTTGTTTTGACATGAAACGCATCGTTCCGTAATTGTCTTGGTGAATTTGCGCTTCGTTCTCCAGAAATAACGTATGCAAAAAAACTCAGTTTTCTTTTGGAGACCTTTTGTTCAACGAGAAACAAAAGAAACCTTTTGTTTCACTTAGTTTTATTATTCGTATAATTACGCAAATCAGTTATCGCTGCTTAGGTGCTGCTCCATTAGTGCAAGCGATTAAGGCGCGCTACAGAGCGGGTCTGGATTTGTTTTGTTGTGACGCAGGTTCGATACAAGGTCCGGCGTTTTTTTTTTTTTTTTTTTTTTTCCTGTTTCTCTAGCTATTTCACAAACCAAAACATCAATTTAAAAATTTTAACTTGCTGTCGAAGCTGCCAACAGTAATCGTTTAAGTTCGGGTCGCGTCGAAATCTGCCTTCGAAAGATTTGCTCATAAAGATGCCGCTTCACGCAAAACTGAGTTTTTTGCATACGTTATTTCTAGAGAACGAAGCGAATAACTACCAAAGCAATTACAGAACGATGCGTTTCATGTCAAAACAAGTCGGTCTGTGAAAAATTAGCGCGATCCTGAAAAAAAATGAAAATCGGCCAAAAACCGATATACGCCCTTTTTGCCCGAAGGTCTTCAATTATTATTAGAGGATAACATGAGATTGGCATAATTATATGACTAATAAAAGTTGTATCGGTTTGAACAACCAGCAGCAAATGCCACGCTTCAGTGACTTCATCGTTTACTGAGTTTTTTTGCATGCATTATTTCTCAAAAAGGAAACACAGATCAACAAAAACAATTATGTGAAGTATATATATGAAATAATTGATACTTGTACGGCGGTTGTAGATGAAAGTGTATAGTGATTATCATAGTAAATTTTCCAATGTAAGCATTTGGAAAAAAGAAGCCTGAAAATCAGGGCTTCAACGGGATTTGAACCCGTGACCTCCACGGGAAGATATGAACTCAATAAATTGACCTCATTCCCAATGTGTGGCTTCATAGCTCAGTTGGTAGAGCATCGCACCGGTTTCGCAGAGGTCACGGGTTCAAATCCCGTTGAAGCCCTGATTTTTCAGGCTTTTTCTTTCCAATCGTTTAAATTGGAAAATTTATTGCGATGATCACTCTTCATGTTAAAAAACAATTATGGAATGATGTTCTGCATGTGGAACCAAGTTAGTCTGCCAAAAATTAGATCTCTCAAAATGTAACAAAGAAAGAAAAAAATCACTGATATTGCCTGGGAAAATAAAGAACCGAAAAATAGGAATGAAAATGAGAATCCAGGTATACTTTCTGTGCTGATTGAACAAGAAGCCATATAATTTCGTCGAATGAGGAGTACCAATAACTTCATGAATGTTTTCAAAGTGTTACATTTTCCCGTGTATTCTCTTACCATTGCGTTTTGCCAGGGGGCTTTAACTTCAACTTAACGTACGGTTGAAAACCTCAAGTCAGTGAGATGAAAATCATCACTTTTGACAGACAATCCATTTTCCAAGTTGAGTGGCTCGTGGCCACTCGTGGCCACTTTGATTGTGAGATAATTTATTTATGGATCATGCACTATATATAGAGGATATTACACGGTGGCGAGAAGATATGAATTTTATGTTCAAGTGGCGAGAACAATATCTCACGCGTTCGTTGCGCTCACTCGTGAGATATTGTTCTTGCCACAATAACATAAAATTCATATCTTCAGGCTAACGTGTAATGTTCTTTTTATTATATAAACATACTGATGACGGCATTTTTGATGATTTTCTGAAGATTTCCGACCACCTTCCAAAGATTTCCGAAGATTTTCCAAAATTGTTCTGAAGGCCAGATGAACGTTCTTGAACATTGTCTCGTTTTTTTTTGAAAATTTCTGAAGATTGCCGAAGACTTTCGAGGAAGACCCGAAGATGTTTTAATGATATACCAACGAATTTAAGTACAATTTAAGAGACAAACTTGATATCAATGAAATCATCAATAAACTCGCATGTGAGATTATGGAAAACAAACCAGTCGGGTCCCGGATGTAGTTTTTATGAATTTTACAAGTGGTATATTTTCCATTAAAACACTCGTGTTTATATAGTAAAAGTTTTTAAATTACTCACTCACTCACTCACTCACTCACTCACTCACTCACTCACTCACTCACTCACTCACTCACTCACTCACTCACTCACTCACTCACTCACTCACTCACTCACTCACTCACTCACTCACTCACTCACTCACTCACTCACTCACTCACTCACTCACTCACTCACTCACTCACTCACTCACTCACTCACTCACTCACTCACTCACTCACTCACTCACTCACTCACTCACTCACTCACTCACTCACTCACTCACTCACTCACTCACTCACTCACTCACTCACTCACTCACTCACTCACTCACTCACTCACTCACTCACTCACTCACTCACTCACTCAATTACTTAGAACAAATCAATTAAGTAATCGGACTAGTCCATTGTCAGTAACCAAAATATGTATCTTTTTGTTTAGGTAACAAGTCAAGAGGCTTGGGATGAAAGGAAGAAAATCATGTGTATGTAAATACAATTCAGTTGAGGTTATTTTCAAATTAACAGCTACATTACTTCCTGGGTCAGAAGGCAAAGCTGTGGCCTATTGCTTGAGTAGGAGAAGTCTAATTGTTTTACAGCAGAAAACAAAGAGAAGCAGTCAAAACATACACTGTTGGGCCTTTTTACTCAAAAAAAGGTTTATTCAAGGTTGATAACCAATTATGTGTAATATTATTGTGATGTAACAGCGAATTGTGCTTAACTAGGAAACGAATAGAATTTGCAGATTTGCAATAGTGTATCTATCAATTGTACTCTGTAGCACTGTTCAGCCAGTGTGGTATTATTTTGCTTAAAGAAACTGAACAGCCAGCAGGGTTCTTTGGCATATTTGAAATGGGCAGAGATTTTATTTGTAGTAGCCTGCACTGTGTTTTCAGAACCTTCCAACCCAAAAAGGACCATGACTTTGGTTCTTATTAGATACCTTTGAAGCACTACATATATTTAGTGCCAAGAGCATCTCCCTCATTGACCCTTAACTATCCAAGTTTGGTTGCCTCCATGAGGAAGGTATTTGTAAGTGACGTACACTCCATAAAGAATGACACTATTTCAATAGGGTGCATAATTACAGTCACAGACTGGAGTCCTTGTGAAATTACTACAACAGAATGTAATAGCAAAATACAAGTTAGTAGCACATAATCTAACATAAATAAACTTCACAGTAAATTAGCGAAGGGTAGTGCCCACAGACTATTAGTGCGAGGGTGTGATTATCATCAAGATTTTTCCTTCATTTTTGAGTTTTTGCAAATTGTCATTGTATTTTCAGCGTGGAGACATAATAGATATTTAAAAGCAATAAACTGATTTTCTGTTTTGTATGGGCATTTTCTGTCTTGAAAAATCTCAAAAGTGGTTGTGATGGCATTTAGTACTGATGGCAATTTACACCGGCCACCATTGCGTACGAGAACCCTGCTGGTAATATGTTAGGCCTTGGTGTTATGTTGTGGTCATTTTTGTGCATTTTGTGTGTAAGACTTAAACTGCTACTCAGATGCTGACAAACACGTACTGATACTAACTTGTCTGATTGCATTTGATACAATGAAGCCCTTTTATTCTTTGAGACCATAACAAACCCTGGACTGTAACATTCTATAGTGTACTTTTTCACTTTTCATGTAATGTTAATGAATAGTGAATGTACCAAAAATAAAAGTAACAATTGATAATAAGAACTGCTTAAGTTTCCAAGTTTCTAGCGTTCCTAAACAAAACTTGCTAATCAGAGTACAGCAATTAATAAAATACTAAAAACTATTTATGTCATGACTATGAGTGCATGTAGGATTATTTGTTAATTCAGTTCCAATAATGTGTGCACGTTACGTCATCAAGTACTCAAATCCAAAACTAAAGAGCCCAGAGAAGTTTTATCCTCATCAGGCATAAGAGGTATTAAGGTGGCTCGAAATAGTTTTCATTTTCCCCAGACTAGTTTTACAAATTCTTTTACAATTACAGTTTGGTTTATCGCATCAGTGTGAAATTTACCACAGACATAAATGAAACGTCATAGAATCATTACATCATATTTTTTCCAGAAAACCTGTTACCATGGCAACGATATAACGCATTCAGTTGCACCCCCAAAATCGAAAGCTATCGTGTTATTAAGAGAACGGATCGGTGAAATCTTCTCAAACTCCTTTATCACATGTTATTAGGAATGATCGTCAAAGTATGCAATTTTAAAAAAATTCTGTAGGACAGAAGAAAGTAAAAGCCTAATTTTTATATTTTTTCCCACCTACAGAATTTTTTAAAAATTGGTCTTTATACGCATCCGATTGATCTTAGTTGTCACCGAAAATTTGGAAAAAATTCACCGACTGGAAGCGAAAATATTAGCGCGCGAAGTTGGAAAATATGAAAAAGTCACGGTCGACTAGATCACACTTTACGCATGCGCGAAGTTGCTCACGCGCATTCAATCGAGTTCCTACGCGTGCGAAACGACCGGCTTCCATCAGGACTGATTCTTTGTGACAAGGAGATATTTTTTCCTTACAACCGTTTTACGGGTTACAAGAAAAGTAACCAAAACCAATTTGGGAGAGCTTTACCGTTCGCATTTGCATTAACGTGTTACAAGATGTATTTTCTCTTCTCCTCTCTCTCTGATTTTGATTCATTCCGCTGACGCGTGCATCTTAGTAATGGCGTGTGTAGGTTGCGCGCGCGCGTGCAGCTAAAAACCCTTTCGAAGGGCCTACTGACGTTTTTTGGGGGATGCGTTGCTAAGGATGTAATAGTCAAGTAATTTGAGAGAATTTGGCATTATTTTGGTCAGTTTCAAACTTTTGTGAAGCAGTGACCCTAAAAATGACGTCATTATGCCACGCCCATGGTCACGTGACCGATAAAAGAAAACTCTAAATTTTTCTACGTGCTACATAATTTGGGTATTTAATCAATGGTTTGATAATTTGTATTCATTTTTGCATCCACCTAAGCATGGGTTTCTTTTTATTTTGAAAAATGCTCTTTTTAAAGAGATAAACGATATTGAAATACCTATAACATATTCAAACAAAATGTTTTGAAGAAACCAATGCTTAGCTATATTCTGTATTTTGGGGTAGACTGTGTCACATAAAAAAGTGTTAATTCAGTTTAAAATCCGCCGAGCATCTCACTAATCTCCTTCTATTTCCGCCATTGGCCTCTTCTTCTAGACGACTTCCGGTCACTTCTATTTCCGCCATATTAGCCTCTTCTTCTAACCGACTTCCAGTCACTTCTATTTCCGCTTCCTCATCTTTTAGTTTCATCGCGCATCTTTTAGTTGTATACGGTCACGCACGAATGATTCAGGAAAGCGATGTAAGCTATACAACATCGATGTATGTCACTCAGAATTGATGTATTCTGGACGAAATTGATTTATGTTATTTTCAAATTTGTATTATTACGCATAACAATAATTTATTTAACAAAACATTGATGTATTCACGTTCGAAATTTTGTCCGCAAAAAACCCCCATACCGACTAGATAGCCAAAGTCAGTTCCAGATGTTTACAATACTTTCTGGCCGCCATATTGGAAGACCAAAGAGGACCTCCAACATGGGGGCTCCAAACTAGGCTCAATAATTTTGTATGGAACATTTCTACGAATATTTCAACTTTGGCAACGCACACACATTAAACTTGGAGAACTGTCTTCTGTTATTTGTCGTCTATAACATCACAATTTCTTGACTTTATACACTGCATGGTTTTTGATGTTAGATTTTATCAGGAGCCATAATCAGGGACGGAGACCGTAAGCGCGCGCCATTTCTAGTTGTGGGGTTGGCTCCATGATATGGGACAATTTTTCTATTTTTAGAACAAATTGCGCCATCGCCTGCGGCACACGCGCGCACATTGCTGCGAGGATTTTCGCGGATGTCGCGCAGGGGAAATGGTGTCCTAAATTCCCGAAATCGTTTATGCTTTTGGCCCACAACTTAACGCCTTTATGGCTGTTGGAATTTTGCTTAAGTATTTTCGGCGCAAGGTGCTCCAGTTTGAGTGAAGACAGCGCCGAATTTAGGTATGTCCCGCTTTATATCGCTGATCAAGTTGAGTTCCGCTTCTCCTTTTACAAGAACTTCACATTATTCCAATCTAAATTTCACATATCCGAATCCGAGATCCGAATATCAAATCCGAGTCCTTTCAAGGCTATTGGAGTTTCTTACAAGAGTGCACCTCCATCCAGTATTTTGTTGCATTACTCACATCCAACAGGCGTTAGTGTTTTGTAACCGTCAGGTTACCGTGTTGGAATTAAATTCTAGGATGCTGTAATGAAGATTTTGTTTGGCAAATGTTTTAGGTTGTTTTCTTGTCACATCACGAAACGTACGCACAGTGGGAGTTTTGTTAAGCCTGTCCACTCAACCATTTTCAACTGCTCCGATCTCTAACACGGAGCTGACATCACTGAGAGCGATATTGCGCTTATTCCACGTGAATTTAAGCGGCTGACTTGGTCCTTCATCAGGTTAATCAGCGGCGAAACAGCGAGTACAATGTTCTTCTCACAAGTTGGATTCACACAAGATTACACAATGGGCAAAGCCTGAAATACAACAGACTTTCCAAATCCAGCTGAAAAATTTACAAAAAAAATCGGTCTTCGATTCAAAAACAAATCGCAAGGCTTCCTCTTGATGCTTATTGAGGCTATCAAACACGAAAACTTCGCACACTTTCCTGAACTCATCCTCTGCAATTTTTTAACACGCGTTTGCAAGAGCTCCACGCACGATATCTGTGTGTTACATGTTTCATGTTAATTTAATTACATGTGAAGTATATATGAAATACTTCATATTTGTACTGCGGTTGTAGATGAAAGTGAAGAGTGATCATCGCAGTAAATTTTCCAATTTAAGCAACTGGAAAGAAGAAGCCTGAAAACAATCAGGGCTTCAACGGGATTCGAACCCGTGACCTCCGCGATACCGGTGCGATGCTCTACCAACTGAGCTATGAAGCCACACATCGGGAGCGAGGTCAATTAAGTGAGCTCATATTTTCCCTGCGATTTACTGCGATGATCACTCTTCACTTTCATCTACAACCGCAGTACAAATATGAAGTATTTCATATATACTTCACATCACTTCACTGCACGGGAAAAATATGAGCTCACTTAATTGACCTCGCTCCCGATGTGTGGCTTCATAGCTCAGTTGGTAGAGCATCGCACCGGTATCGCGGAGGTCACGGGTTCGAATCCCGTTGAAGCCCTGATTTTTTCAGGCTTCTTCTTTCCAGTTGCTTAAATTGGAAAATTTACTGCGATGATCACTCTTCACTTTAATTACATGTGTTACATGTTTCATGTTAATTTAATTTCTGTCAAGTGTAAGGGTCAATAAACTTGTTGTTGTTGTTGTTACCTCTTCAGATATGCAAGGTAAAATGTGATTGGTTTTTAAGACCTGACGTCACGGAAATCGTTTTCGCGGCTCGAGTTCGCAGACGTTATTTTCGGCAGAAACAACCGACAGCCGGAAATACGTCTTTTTAGTGCAGAGTGCACTATTGGGATGGTTTGGGGGTTGACGCCGCTAACGCACTATGGCAATAAGGCCATAAGGCAATAAGGCCATAAGGTGTAAACTTTAATGTTTGTTTAATTAATTAATTTCAATTAATTAATTAGCCTTGTTTTGAGCGGGTGGGGTAGGTACTTTGATTGCTACGTAAAACGTACCATACTTACATTACTTCTTTCGTAACATTAGAAAACTATATATGGTTCCAATATTCTCTTGTTATCCTTGTGGTACTATTCCACTCTTAAGAACAAAAGCAATTTGCTCGAAGCGCATGCGCAGATTGATTAGCATTAGTGTTAACTATATGTTAGGTAACGATACATTTCATACACTATTACACTTGAACGTTAAGTGCTTTTCCTTGTGGTAGAACACAACATGTGAGACGCATGCGCTCTAGCACTGTCAGCATGATACAATCCGTTCTCGAGTTCAGCGTTCATGCGTGCGATACCACACTCCTCTTAACGGGCGATAGCAGTTATATTTCAGGTAATGTCAGTTTTCCTTTTTAGTGCAAAGAACGCTTTTGTGACAGCGTATCGTTTGGAATCATCCCTAGCTCGGTTAAAAAATGTCGTGTGCTATTTTCAAACTATTTCGTGTTTGCTAAGCTTTAAAGAGGGATCTCCTCAGCCGCCTGTTTATTTTCTCCCCCCATGAAAGAGAACAAGAAGTTCACAAATGTATTCACCCTAAACATTTCCGAGTTAGCGACATTAAAAGTACCCGGTAGTAATGTCGTGACAAAAGAAACTTCTCAAATATTGCTGCAGACAGTGTGGCACTTACGGAAACCGGAAATAAATTTAGTCTTTGAGGGGACTCATTCACCGATGTAAGATATAAATAATATCGGTAAAGTTAAAACGCTTCTCGGTTGTCTCAATCGATATCATTGTGTATTTTGAACTAGTTTATTGTTAACACGGTACCAACGGTGGCAACCTAATAAGAACGTGCTATTCCGAGACACGACGTGACTATTTGATAATTAAATTAGTAACTGTTTATGGATGATATGAAAATTTGCCTCTTGAATGAAACAAAATCATTCCTCTTCCATTTTTTCATAAGTTAATAACATTAGTTCATTTTTCTCCAGCAGGAAAAGAGCCAGCATATTTTCCTTTGTATGTTTTTGGGAAAACAAGGGTATCATGTTACAAACTTTGCGAGGAAAACAAAAGTATCAAGTTACAAATGTTGGCGTTGAAAAAATAAAATTATCACGTTTGCTAGTTCAACGTATCAATGAATTAAAAATAAACGAAATTCAACGTAAAACACCACAGTAAAATTTAAAACCTTCTTGTCAAACAGTAATTGTAAGTTATTTTTGGGCCTTGAACTAACAAGTTACATACAGGCAGCTGATGACTCAAAATGTACTTACAGTCCAGCATAACACTCTGCACTATCTGAGATTGTCTCACTAGTTTCAATGTGCTGTCGATCTCAGAGGTAGCGTTGGATTATTTCGTCTTGGAATTTTGAGGCTGAGTAGTATTATATTCAATAGTCCTTTCCAGTATGATGTTATTTAAAAGTTCGTTCGGGCTCACGATGAGCTTGTTTATTTTATGTGTTCACGAACACGTTCGCCAAGGCTTTGGGATGTTAACTGTGGAAACAGCCGTATTAAATCCCCGGGCTGTATTTGATTGCATTTGTGGATTTAGTTCCAATTGCGACAGAAAAGGTCAGTAGTATCCGGTCGAAAATTATTTGGAATCAGTGGAAGAGCACTCCGAAGGAAAGATCCATAAGAATGAGCTTGAACAAGGGAACGGAAATGTAAATACTGTGTACTTTGTTAATCAGGCCAGGGGAAATACTCGAACTAGTCGCAAGGAGTTTGTTTACGCGATGAACGAGCACGCGATTGCAAATGTTTACTCATTCATATTTGAGCTTCCTGCTTAGAATAATGTTCGGAAAAAATATACTTTTACAACTTAACTTTTGGGCTTAAATATTACAAGTCAATGTGACAATATTTAGCACGAAATTTGAAAGCTGATGTAAATCTTTTAGTCCTATTAAACTTGTGAGTCTACGGAAACTGGCGCCGTCACGCAACGCAGTCTTCAATCAGACTGACATGGACTTTATCACTGAAATATCTTTCTGTAAAACCACGGTTGTTGATGAAAAAAGGTTGGTTTTTAGAGGTTGAGAGTCAGCTAGGGAAATCATTTAAGGTATCTGTATAAACATTTATACGGCGTCGAACGCACTCTGATAATCTTTGATTGCGTTCGACGAAGTGGAACGCAAGCCTAATTTTGTTGCGTGACTATGCAGAGTTAGTTGCCCTGTGTAAGGTTATAGTCTGGAAAATCCACATTCCTGTAAGGACACAAAAATGGCCACCCCGCTTAATTTTTGCAGGGGCATGTCACGGCATAGTTATTAACTATGGTCACGGCCAGTAAACTGGTACCGTAAGTGAGACATGTGACGAACATGTGAGCACGTGAGCAGGCAATGTAGACTTTGGTCCTTCTTTCAATGTGCTCTCGATCTCAGAGGTAGCGTTGGATTCTTTCGTCGTGGAATTTTGAGGCTGAGTAGTATTATATTCAATAGTCCTTTCCAGTATGATGTTATTTAAACGTTCGTTCGGCTCACGATGAGCTTGTTTATTTTATATGTTCACGAACACGTTCGCCTAGGCTTTGGGATGTTAACTGTGGAAACAGCTGTATTAAATCCCCGGGCTGTATTTGATTGCATTTGTGGATTTAGTTCCAATTGCGACAGAAAAGGTCAGTAGTATCCGGTCGAATATTATTTGGAATCAGTGGAAGAGTACTCTGAAGGAAAGATCCATAAGAGTGAACCTGAACCAGGGAACGGAAATGTAAATACTGTGTACTTTGTTAATCAGGCCAGGGGAAATACTCGAATTAGTCGCACGGAGTTTGTTTACGCGATGAACGAGCACGCGATTGCAAATGTTTACTCAGTTATATTTGAGCTTCCTGCTTAGAATAATGTTCGTAAAAAATATACTTTTACAAATTAGCTTTTGCGCTTAAACATTACAAGTCAATGTGACAATATTTAGCACGAAATTTGAAAGCTGATGTAAATTTTTTAGTCCTATTAAACTTGTGAGTCTACGGAAACTGGCGCCGTCACGCAACGCAGTCTTCAATCAGACTGGCATGGACTTTGTCACTGAAATATCTTTCTGTAAAACCCCGGTTGTTGATGAAAAAAGGTTGGTTTTTAGAGGTTGAGAGTCAGCTAGGGAAATCATTTAAGGTATCTGTATAAACATTTATACGGCGTCGAACGCACTCTCATAATCTTTTGATTACTACCAGTTACTACTAGTATTACATGTAAGTAACCGACGCGCGCTTAGTTTAATCAAATCGAGAAAACTTCCCATACTACCAACATATTTCTTACTTTCTTGAGGGTGCCTCCTCGGGCTGGGCCAAAACCCTGCGGGGGCAATAACGTCATCGACTGACAAATACTATATACTTGAGTCTGAAGATGACTTCCGCTCTTGTTGTCGAAACGTCAGTCACCAACAGTTCTTTTCAGAACTACACTCAACCGGACGATCACACAATACGACCTAATAAAGACAGAAGGTAAGGTGAAAAGGCTTTATAAGTTTAAGCACTGTCTCTTGGTTATTCGCGTTTTTTTATTCAGTCCAATAAAGAGAAGTTGAAACAACAAACAAGATATTAACGCATTTCTTTTCAGCTCTAACGCGTTTGCTGTAAAGCTGTATGTCTGCAAATTTTAAACTTTTGTTTATCTTGGGTACAATAGTCAAGGTCAACATGTACTTGCCTGCTGAAGGTGCTTCAAGTTAGTCAGTTTTTATCAGTAGTCTTGCTAACCTTGTCTTAAAACTACACAACTTTCGTTTTAATCTTGTTCATTTGCTTTCTTTCAAGTCATTAATAATTGCCTATAATTCATCAAGTCGTCGAAAAAAAAAATCAACTATTGAAATGCAAAAAATGTTTCTTCCTGCATCTTCTTATATGACACCTGTATGTCGTGCTCTTTTGTCGCGAAAAAAATCAGTATATTAAACACGAGTCCAATGCTCCGTACTATCCAGTCGTTTGTAAACTCGTGGCTTTCCTTGTGGAAACACAGTGATCAGAGGCTCTGGATGAGTAAGAATATGATCAAAAGTTGCTCTGATGTTAGACACAAAGTCCTGCGGTTCACAGTGTGGAGATGTGGAGAGATTCTGAAATGTAAGTTAAACAAGAAATATCAGTTAACATAATGATGTTTCTCAAGCTTGGTCAGAATCATTAGTTCTCTTGCGTGACAAGAAAGAACCTGCTTGCAAGCCACATCATGACTTTGGAAAATAATAGCACAGCAAAACCTTTTTCATTATGACTGACAGCTGTGTTTTTCCGAAGATAACTCAAAGGTCCCTATGAGACCACCACCATTTTGCTTTGGCGACGGAGCTAATGAAAAGAACTTTTAATAGGCTTACATGTGGTCTACAAATAACTTACGGGCCTGAATTATCTTGGTTTAAAATTTTTGCAAAAAAATTAACTATTTGGTCTGTTTGCTCATTCTCGGGTACTGCACATTGTATTCTTGAACATTTTATCGATTTTGACTCATACAACGAATATCCGCATCCTACACAAAATAAACAGAAAAGAACATATTTTCCTCTCGATTCTTCTCATGAAGACCAAGACAATTCGATATGACTTGATGTGGCCTGATGTGACCCTTAATTGTACATTAATTTATGTCCCTGTTTGTTTATTCTCGAACAATGTGCATCATATGTTAATTTTTAATCCACTCACTGAAATGTATACATTTCTAACATTTTAGGGTTGCATTTAATTTTTTGAGAAATCGCTTTGCTTAACCCCTCTTTAGGAATGCAGGAGCATTTTTCAAAAAGGAAACAAGATTTTTTGTTTTACAAATCATGTTTCGACATTCCTATGCCATCTTCAATTGCAAATGTTCGAGGGTTTTACATTAGAATTTTCACTGTACCTATGATTACGTTGTAGAATAGACCTTTCCTGCATTCCAAAAAACAATGGCGCCGAGTCGAGGTCGGGGTGGACAAAATTACAGCAAACTGAAAATGTCCAACCCAACCATGGTGCTATTGTTCGTACGCACTGAAGTGAAAATGCGGGAAAAGTCTATTACACCATAAGATTTACGTTAACAATTTGAATCAAAAAAGAACAATGCTGCATTTCTTTAAAACTGTAAATTGGTCTTGTAGAATAGTTGCTTGCAGCTTGTGTGCGTGCCAAAAACTATCCACAAGAGTAATTTACAGTTTTAAAGAAATGCAGCATTGTTCTTTTTTGATTCAAATTGTTAACGTAAATCTTATGGTGTAATAGACTTTTCCCGCATTTTCACTTCAGTGCGTACGAACAATAGCACCATGGTTGGGTTGGACATTTTCAGTTTGCTGTAATTTTGTCCACCCGACCTCGACTCGGCGCCATTGTTTTTTGGAATGCAGGAAAGGTCTATTCTACAACGTAATCATAGGTACAGTGAAAATTCTAATGTAAAACCCTCGAACATTTGCAATTGAAGATGGCATAGGAATGTCGAAACATGATTTGTAAAACAAAAAATCTTGTTTCCTTTTTGAAAAATGCTCCTGCATTCCTAAAGAGGGGTTAAGCAAAGCGATTTCTCAAAAAATTAAATGCAACCCTAAAATGTTAGAAATGTATACATTTCAGTGAGTGGATTAAAAATTAACATATGATGCACATTGTTCGAGAATAAACAAACAGGGACATAAATTAATGTACAATTAAGGGTCACATCAGGCCACATCAAGTCATATCGAATTGTCTTGGTCTTCATGAGAAGAATCGAGAGGAAAATATGTTCTTTTCCTGTTTATTTTGTGTAGGATGCGGATATTCGTTGTATGAGTCAAAATCGATAAAATGTTCAAGAATACAATGTGCAGTACCCGAGAATGAGCAAACAGACCAAATAGTTAATTTTTTTGCAAAAATTTTAAACCAAGATAATTCAGGCCCGTAAGTTATTTGTAGACCACATGTAAGCCTATTAAAAGTTCTTTTCATTAGCTCCGTCGCCAAAGCAAAATGGTGGTGGTCTCATAGGGACCTTTGAGTTATCTTCGGAAAAACACAGCTGTCAGTCATAATGAAAAAGGTTTTGCTGTGCTATTATTTTCCAAAGTCATGATGTGGCTTGCAAGCAGGTTCTTTCTTGTCACGCAAGAGAACTAATGATTCTGACCAAGCTTGAGAAACATCATTATGTTAACTGATATTTCTTGTTTAACTTACATTTCAGAATCTCTCCACATCTCCACACTGTGAACCGCAGGACTTTGTGTCTAACATCAGAGCAACTTTTGATCATATTCTTACTCATCCAGAGCCTCTGATCACTGTGTTTCCACAAGGAAAGCCACGAGTTTACAAACGACTGGATAGTACGGAGCATTGGACTCGTGTTTAATATACTGATTTTTTTCGCGACAAAAGAGCACGACATACAGGTGTCATATAAGAAGATGCAGGAAGAAACATTTTTTGCATTTCAATAGTTGATTTTTTTTTTCGACGACTTGATGAATTATAGGCAATTATTAATGACTTGAAAGAAAGCAAATGAACAAGATTAAAACGAAAGTTGTGTAGTTTTAAGACAAGGTTAGCAAGACTACTGATAAAAAACTGACTAACTTGAAGCACCTTCAGCAGGCAAGTACATGGTTGACCTTGACTATTGTACCCAAGATAAACAAAAGTTTAAAAATTTGCAGACATTACAGCTTTACAGCAAACGCGTTAGAGCTGAAAAGAAATGCGTTAATATCTTGTTTGTTGTTTCAACTTCTCTTTATTGGACTGAATAAAAAAACGCGAATAATCAAGAGACAGTGCTTAAACTTATAAAGCCTTTTCACCTTACCTTCTGTCTTTATTAGGTCGTATTGTGTGATCGTCCGGTTTGAGTGTAGTTCTGAAAAGAAACTGTTGGTGACTGACGTTTCGACAACAAGAGCGGAAGTCATCTTCAGACTCAAGTATATAGTGTTTGTCAGTCGATGACGTTATTGCCCCCGCAGGGTTTTGGCCCAGCCCGAGGAGGCACCCTCAAGAAAGTAAGAAATGTGTTCGGTAGTATGGGAAGTTTTCTCGATTATACTAAGCGCGCGTCGGTTACTTACATGTAATACTAGTAGTAAACTGGTAGTAATCAAAGATTATGAGAGTGCGTTCGACGCCGTATAAATGTTTATACAGATACCTTAAATGATTTCCCTAGCTGACTCTCAACCTCTAAAAACCAACCTTTTTTCATCAACAACCGGGGTTTTACAGAAAGATATTTCAGTGACAAAGTCCATGCCAGTCTGATTGAAGACTGCGTTGCGTGACGGCGCCAGTTTCCGTAGACTCACAAGTTTAATAGGACTAAAAAATTTACATCAGCTTTCAAATTTCGTGCTAAATATTGTCACATTGACTTGTAATGTTTAAGCGCAAAAGCTAATTTGTAAAAGTATATTTTTTACGAACATTATTCTAAGCAGGAAGCTCAAATATAACTGAGTAAACATTTGCAATCGCGTGCTCGTTCATCGCGTAAACAAACTCCGTGCGACTAATTCGAGTATTTCCCCTGGCCTGATTAACAAAGTACACAGTATTTACATTTCCGTTCCCTGGTTCAGGTTCACTCTTATGGATCTTTCCTTCAGAGTACTCTTCCACTGATTCCAAATAATATTCGACCGGATACTACTGACCTTTTCTGTCGCAATTGGAACTAAATCCACAAATGCAATCAAATACAGCCCGGGGATTTAATACAGCTGTTTCCACAGTTAACATCCCAAAGCCTAGGCGATCGTGTTCGTGAACATATAAAATAAACAAGCTCATCGTGAGCCCGAACGAACGTTTAAATAACATCATACTGGAAAGGACTATTGAATATAATACTACTCAGCCTCAAAATTCCACGACGAAAGAATCCAACGCTACCTCTGAGATCGAGAGCACATTGAAAGAAGGACCAAAGTCTACATTGCCTGCTCACGCGCTCACATGTTCGTCACATGTCTCACTTACGGTACCAGTTTACTGGCCGTGACCATAGTTAATAACTATGCCGTGACATGCCCCTGCAAAAATTAAGCGGGGTGGCCATTTTTGTGTCCTTACAGGAATGTGGATTTTCCAGACTATAACCTTACACAGGGCAACTAACTCTGCATAGTCACGCAACAAAATTAGGCGTGCGTTCCACTTCGTCGAACGCAATCAAAGATTATCAGAGTGCGTTTCGACGCCGTATAAATGTTTATACAGATACTTAAATGATTTCCCTAGCTGACTCTCAACCTCTAAAAACCAACCTTTTTTTCATCAACAACGGTGGTTTTACAGAAAGATATTTCAGTGATAAAGTCCATGTCAGTCTGATTGAAGACTGCGTTGCGTGACGGCGCCAGTTTCCGTAGACTCACAAGTTTAATAGGACTAAAAGATTTACATCAGCTTTCAAATTTCGTGCTAAATATTGTCACATTGACTTGTAATGTTTAAGCCCAAAAGTTAACTTGTTAAAAGTATATTTTTTCCGAACATTATTCTAAGCAGGAAGCTCAAATATAACAGAGTAAACATTTGCAATCGCGTGCTCGTTCATCGCGTAAACAAACTCCTTGCGACTAGTTCGAGTATTTCCCCTGGCCTGATTAACAAAGTACACAGTATTTACCTTTCCGTTCCCTTGTTCAAGTTTATTCTTATGGATCTTTCCTTCGGAGTGCTCTTCCACTGATTCCAAATAATTTTCGACCGGATACTACTGACCTTTTCTGTCGCAATTGGAACTAAATCCACAAATGCAATCAAATACAGCCCGGGGATTTAATACGGCTGTTTCCACAGTTAACATCCCAAAGCCTAGGCGATCGTGTTCGTGAACACATAAAATAAACAAACTCATCGTGAGCCCGAACGAACTTTTAAATAACATCATACTGGAAAGGACTATTGAATATAATACTACTCAGCCTCAAAATTCCAAGACGAAATAATCCAACGCTACCTCTGAGATCGACAGCACATTGAAACTAGTGAGACAATCTCAGATAGTGCAGAGTGTTATGCTGGACTGTAAGTACATTTTGAGTCATCAGCTGCCTGTATGTAACTTGTTAGTTCAAGGCCCAAAAATAACTTACAATTACTGTTTGGCAAGAAGGTTTTAAATTTTACTGTGGTGTTTTACGTTGAATTTCGTTTATTTTTAATTCATTGATACGTTGAACTAGCAAACGTGATAATTTTATTTTTTCAACGCCAACATTTGTAACTTGATACTTTTGTTTTCCTCGCAAAGTTTGTAACATGATACCCTTGTTTTCCCAAAAACATACAAAGGAAAATATGCTGGCTCTTTTCCTCCTGGAGAAAAATGAACTAATGTTATTAACTCATGAAAAAAATGGAAGAGGAATGATTTTGTTTCATTCAAGAGGCAAATTTTCATATCATCCATAAACAGTTACTAATTTAATTATCAAATAGTCACGTCGTGTCTCGGAATAGCACGTTCTTATTAGGTTGCCACCGTTGGTACCGTGTTAACAATAAACCAGTTCAAAATACACAATGATATCGATTGAGACAACCGAGAAGCGTTTTAACTTTACCGATATTATTTATATCTTACATCGGTGATGAGTCCCCTCAAAGACTGACTAAATTTATTTCCGGTTTCCGTAAGTGCCACAGTGTCTGCAGCAATATTTGACGAGTTTCTTTTGTCACGACATTACTACCGGGTACTTTTAATGTCGCTAACTCGGAAATGTTTAGGGTGAATACATTTGTGAACTTCTTGTTCTCTTTCATGGGGGGAGAAAATAAACAGGCGGCTGAGGAGATCCCTCTTTAAAGCTTAGCAAACACGAAATAGTTTGAAAATAGCACACGACATTTTTTAACCGAGCTAGGGATGATTCCAAACGATACGCTGTCACAAAAGCGTTCTTTGCATTAAAAAGGAAAACTGACATTACCTGAAATATAACTGCTATCGCCCGTTAAGAGGAGTGTGGTATCGCACGCATGAACTCTGAACTCGAGAACGGATTGTATCATGCTGACAGTGCTAGAGCGCATGCGTCTTACATGTTGTGTTCTACCACAAGGAAAAGCACTTAACGTTCAAGTGTAATAGTGTATGAAATGTATCGTTACCTAACATATAGTTAACACTAATGCTAATCAATCTGCGCATGCGCTTCGAGCAAATTGCTTCTGTTCTTAAGAGCGGAATAGTACCACAAGGATAACAAGAGAATATTGGAACCATATATAGTTTTCTGATGTTACGACAGAAGTAATGTAAGTATGGTACGTTTTACGTAGCAATCAAAGGTACCCACCCCACCCGCTCAAACCAAGGCTAATAGGTCACGTTCGATATATCAATATTCAAGCATGGCTCCGAGGCTTTCGGGTCAAAATTGCAAATTTTTCAATTTTCTTTTGTTCCTCAATTCCCAAGAGAGACTTAGATACAAAGAAAACAACGCCAAATAAGGATGTTTGACCCGAAAGCCTCGGAGCCATGTTAGAATATTGATATATCGAACGTGGCCTATTAATTAATTAAACAAACATTTAAGTTTACACCTTATGGCCTTAGTACCATAGTGCTTTAGCGGCGTCAACCCCCAAACCATCTCAATAGTGCACTCTGCACTAACTAGTGAGACAATCTCAGATAGTGCAGAGTGTTATGCAGGACTGTCAGTACTTTTTGAGTCATCAGCTGCCTGTATGTAACTTGTTAGTTTAAGGCCCAAAAATAACTTACAATTACTGTTTGTCAAGACGGTTTTAAATTTTACTGTGGTGTTTTACGTGGAATTTCGTTCATTCTAAATTCATTAATACGTTGAACTAGCAAACGTGATACTTTTAGTTTTTCAACGCCAACGTTTGTAACTTGATAGTTTTGTTTTTCTCGCAAAGTTTGTAACATGATACCCTTGTTTTCTCAAAAACATACAAAGAAGATATGCTCGCTTTTTTTCCTGAGAAAAATGAAATAATGTTATTAACTTATGAAAAAAATTTGAAGAGGAATGATTTTGTTTCAATCAAGAGGCAAATTTTCATATCGATAAACAATTATTGAATTTGTGGAGAGCTCGGAAAAAATCCGAGTTTGAACCCACGAGCGCATAAGTCTTTTATATACGATAAACAATTACTAATTTAATTATCAAGTAGTCACGTCGTGTCTCGGAATAGCACGATCTTATTAGGTTGCCACCGATGGGGTTAACAGTAAACCAGTTCAAAATACACAACGATATCGATTAATACAACCGAGAAGCGTTTCAACTTGACCGATATTAGGGACTGGTCAAAAAGTACAGGGGGGGGGGGGTGGGCCGGAGCATTTCGAAATGTGGCGGTTAGAAAACACATGACCCACCCCTTCCATTTGGCACAAAACTGAGTGACCCACCCCTAAATGAAGGCTGAAAATCGCCTGACCCACCCCCCCCCCCCACCCCCATAGGACATGACATTTTTGGATGCATAATCGGAAAAAAATCACATTTTGTGGATGGAATTGTGGTATTATTATTTACATTTTAGATATATTTCTTAACAATAATACAAAATTATGCAAAAATATTATTGTTGCTTAAAGTCACGACTGTAAACTCTAAGGAAACTTGACCTTTTACTTTTCTCACTAGGCCTCAAGGCATGTAAAGCAGTGATCCCTCTAGAAAACAGTTGTAGTGAGTCTTGGGAGTAGTATGGCCAGACAACTCCCAGATCCTTGTGCATTTAACCCGTACCCTTGGGGACAAATAGCATGTAGACCCAATATCATGTCAACTCTTCGGTCTTCGGCATGATATCTTGATTAAAATTGCATCACCACTGATTGTGTTATATTTTTAATCATGTAGACACAAGGTGGTCATTCTTTAATACCAGCGCACTGAGTGCAGTATTATGAATATTTCTGCCCTGGGACTCCTTGATCAATCCGTTAACTTTTGTACAGATTTTACAATACATAAGTTATCACCTCCGTTGTACACCAGCCAAGTGTACTTTTTCAAATACAGCTTGAAAAGTTTTTGTCCTGAAAGGAGTTCATAAACAATAAAAGGAAGTGACACACTCGAACACCAACCCACAGTCTGTCAAGTGCCTTACGCATAGCCAATAGCTTCCACAGGTGTTGTGTGGAGCTGGGGCTTTAATGAAGGGGTGCTTTGCACCCGTCTTAGCAGTAAAGGGCAGCCTACCTAGGGCTCTTAGTCCTATTTCTGCCTGTTGGCTATGCCATGCTAATGAGGTCTAATAAGGCGGAAACAGCTGTCCATGGCTGCCACTACCTGGGTAATATGGCTGTGCGCATGCCAGACCATGGGTTGGTGTTTGAGTGTGTCACTTGCTTTAATTGTTCGAAAGGAGTTACCTTTGTTGTAGATTGGGTCAAATGTGTGCCAATTCCCATAAAAAAAAAACAGGATGACCCACCCCTATGGGCAGCTGAAAATTGAACGACCCACCCCTTACCAAGGGTTCAAAAACTGATGACCCACCCCCTCTCTGCTCCGGCCCACCCCCCCCCCCCAATACTTTTTGACCAGTCCCTTATGTCCTACATAGGTGAATGCGCCCCCTCAAAGACTGCATGACTAAATTTATTTGCGGTTTCCGTAAGTGCCACAGTGTCTACAGTAATATTTGATGCCGTTAACTCGGAAGTTTTTCGGGTAAATACATTTGTGAACTTCTTGTTCTCTTTCATAGGAGAGAAAATAAACAAGCGACTGAGAAGATCCATTCGTTTCCCTGTTTAAAGCTTAGCAAACACGAAGTAGTTTGAAAACAGCACACGGCATTTTTGAATCGATCAAGGGATGATTCCAAAAGATACGCTGTCACAAAAGCGTTCTTTGCACTAAAAGGGGGAACTGATATTACCCGAAATATGACTGCTATTGGCCGTTAAGACGAGAGTGTGGTATCGCACGCATGAATCTGAACTCGAAAACGGATTGTATCATGCTGACAATGCTAGAGCGCATGCGTCTTGCGTCTTCAACCGCAAGGAAAAGCACTAAACGTTCATGTACAATTGTGTATGAAATGCATCGACTGAACATATAGGTAACACTAACGCTAATCAATCTGCGCATCTGCGCATGCGCTTCGTGTAAATCGCTTTTGTTCATAAGAGAATAGTACCACAAGGATAACAAGAGAGTATTGGAACCATATATAATTTTCTGATGTTACGGAAAAACTTATGTAAGTATGGTACGTTTTACGTAGCAATCAAAGGTACCTACCCCACCCGCTCAAAACAAGGCTAATTAATTAATTGAAATTAATTAATTAAACAAACATTAAAGTTTACACCTTATTGCCTTAATACCTTAGTACCTTAGTGCCTTATTGCCATAGTGCGTTAGCGGCGTCAACCCCCAAACCATCCCAATAGTGCACTCTGCACTAAAAAGGACTAGCCTGCGAACGCAGACGTATTTCCGGCTGTCGGTTGTTTCTGCCGAAAATAACGTCTGCGAACTCGAGCCGCGAAAACGATTTCCGTGACGTCAGGTCTTAAAAACCAATCACATTTTACCTTGCATATCTGAAGAGGTAACAACAACAACAACAAGTTTATTGACCCTTACACTTGACAGAAATTAAATTAACATGAAACATGTAACACATGTAATTAAATTAACATGAAACATGTAACACACAGATATCGTGCGTGGAGCTCTCGCAAACGCGTGTTAAAAAATTGCAGAGGATGAGTTCAGGAAAGTGTGCGAAGTTTTCGTGTTTGATAGCCTCAATAAGCATCAAGAGGAAGCCTTGCGATTTGTTTTTGAATCGAAGACCGATTTTTTTTGTAAATTTTCACGTGGAATAAGCGCAGCTCCGTGTTAGAGATCGGAGCAGTTGAAAATGGTTGAGTGGACAGGCTTAACAAAACTCCCACTGTGCGTACGTTGCGTGATGTGACAAGAAAACAACCTAAAACATTTGCCAAACAAGATCTTCTTTACAGCATCCTAGAATTTAATTCCAACACAGTAACCTGACGGTTACAAAACACTAACGCCTGTTGGATGTGAATAATGCAACAAAATACTGGATGGAGGTGCACTCTTGTAAGAAACTCTAATAGCCTTGAAAGGACTCGGATTTGATATTCGGATCTCGGATTCGGATATGGAAAAGCTGTTAATCTTCTTCATATGTGAAATTTAGATTGGAATAATGTGAAGTTCTTGTAAAAGGAGCAGCGGAACTCAACTTGATCAGCGATATAAAGAGGGACATACCTAAATTCGGCACTGTCTTCACTCAAACTGGAGCACCTTGCGGCGAAAATACTTAAGCAAAATTCTATGGCGTACCATCGGGGCCAAAATTCAACTTTTGAATTTTGCTTCTACGTTTGGCATTGGATGTTGTAGTTTTACAATTTGTACTTACATCTGCAATTCAACATTCAAGTTTGCAATTTCTCTACTCCAATTGACGATTCGACATTGTTTGTTTCACAATTCAACATCCAAGTTTACGCAATTTAACATCCAAGTTTACGCAATTCAACATTCAACTTTGAAAAATGCATGTTTTCGATATCCAACCGCAATCCAGTCAATGACAGTCAGTGTGGGCTCAGAAAACTATCAAAATTCTCCCTGTGTAGGGGCTAGCAAAGACAGGTCACGCTACCCTAGACAGTAGCTTTTACCACGTAAAAATGGTGCCGTAGTCATTCTTTTTACACCCAACACGCGATCGTACGTAAGTAATTTATTTGTAAGTTCAGATACACCACATTCATATATCTCACTGTCCTTTCTGCGTTTTGCCGCCTATGAACATTGTGTGACCATAAAGCATTTTAGCTGGTGAGATTGAGACGAATTTCAATCTTTTTGTGTATTTATTTCCAGGGGTCTGAGTTTTCGTGAAACCCAAAGGCGGATCACGAAAATGAATAAAGAAAATGAATAAAGAAAAAGATTGAAATTCGTCTCAATCTCACCAGCTAAAATGCTTTATGGTCACACAATGTTCATAGGCGGCAAAACCCAGAAAGAGGGTCATGAAGGGGTAAAATGGGAGCTGGGATTTGCCTTTTTTAGAGGCTGGGAAATGGGATTTTGTGCACTGGGACTGGGATTCATGAAACTAAAACAATAGAAAAATGGGAATGGGATTTCAATTTGAGCAACACAGGCTGGGATTGTGGGATTTGAGCTGGGATTTGAAAAAAACAATTTGCTGGGAAATGGGATTAGGACCCCCCCTTAATGACCCTCCAGAAAGGATAGTGATATATATATATATATATATATATATATATATATATATATATATATATATATATATATATATATATATATATATATATATATCTGTCCTGATTTGACAAAACGTGGACTCCGGAATCCTTCAAGCCAGTGGCGTCGAAAAAAATTGAGGGGGGGCTGCGTCATGCACCATTGGGGCAGTTAGCCCAGGCCTTGGTCTAGCCACCCTAGGGAGCACAGGCTCAGGTGTTGAATTTAAGGCCCGCTAGGGGGGGTGGGTTTGTTCAGTGTTTTGCCTTGTTTCAACAAAGACTTTTTGCTCTGCCTTAAGGGTCAGTACTGGTTCTTGACTTTGCTTATTGGCAGCTGGCCTTAGAAGCCGGCTGCCTCCTGTTAGCTTAGCTTTAACCGTCGACGGGAGGAGTACCTTGGGTTAGGTGGGGGGGCCTCCAGTCCCTACAGGGGGAGGGCAGGGTGGGGGAAAATGGCCTGGAGTGCATTTGACTTTTCCAGGCTATCTTTTGCTAAATCAGGACAGATATGTATATATATATATATATTATTATTATTTTTTTTTTTTTTAATAACTTTAATTTACACAGCACAATTCTCTACAAACAGTATTTACAACGCAGGTGTCATTACGCTACTTTACTTACATAACCATTCTTACTTTACTTACAATACGGGTTACTTATGCAGAAAATGCAATTACTCAATTACTTACAATACGGGCTACTTACACTACCAACAATACAATACTTACTTTACTTGCTAAACATACAGTTACTTACAATTACTTACACTATATATTGACTTTGAGGAGGGAGGAGTACTTCTCAATTAATCATCCAATTAAAGAAAAATTTTCAAGGTCATACTTAATGAGTAGCTTACTGATAAAATCCTGAATGGAGATGGCGAGGCTATTTAACTTGCTTGAATAAATATAATGGCGCATAAATAAGGCGGTGTAATTGAATTTCCGAATTATTGTTGTGTCTAGGGAGCTTGCAGTAATGCCGAACAAAGTCTCCTCTGTAGTAGGAGAAATTTGGCACTCATTAACTTGGTTAAACCAGTCCAAAACATTTTGGGTAAACAATTTGGTAAACGCACATTCGATAAAAGAGTGCTCAACTGAATCTTTATCTCCGCAGTATAAACATTCATCGTCCGTCTTTATACCAAATCTGAATAATTCTTTCTTAGTTACAATCGTTCTATGGATTAATTTAAATTGAAACTCCTTTAGTTTAGTTTCCTTACAGATATTTTTCAGTGATTTAAAGATCCTAGTCCACACGTCCTTATTTAAAGAGAGTTTTTCGCTCCAGCGTTTAGGACCCGTTTGATCTTCGGTGTGAATCTTGACGTTAAACAAGTTATAGAAGTCCTTTGACTTGGCCTTGTACAGATTAATTTGTGTCGATTCGGTGAGAGAAAAGATGTTATCATTTTGGGTAAAGAATGATCTATTGATAGTGTCAGAGCATTTGGCTAGAGACCATAAGCGTTTCGGAATAGCACTAACAACTTGATAATACTGTAAAAAATTGGATTCACAGGAATATTTATCACGGAATTCCTGGAATGTTAAAACATTGCCAGTTTCATTTAATAGCTCATTAATCGACAGAATTCCCTTTCTAAACCATTCACTAAGGAAGATGGGTTTCCCGTCCACTAATATATCTTTGTTATTAAACAATATTAACTCCTGTTTTTGATCGTACGAGTATAGAGTTTTTAATTCGTTGAAGAACTCTAGTATCTTCTTATAGAAGAGCGGGAGGTCGTTAAAGTAATTCGTGTCATAGTTGCACCTTAGCAGAAAGTTTAACCCTCCCATTCGATTGAAATAATGTTTTGGAATGATACACCAATTACTATTGTCTGAAGTCCTCAACAGTCTCGGGATCCAGGCGAGTTTTAGGGCCTTTAACATAATATCAAAATCGATCATGCGTATTCCACCGTTGTCTAAATCTTGGTAAAGGCCTGATCTTTTTATTTTATCCTTTTTGTTTTTCCAGAGGAACTTAAAAGATTTTGTTCTTACAATTTCCACAATTCCTTTGGGAGCATCCAGATTAGAGGCCGAGTAGATAAGTTGCGATATGCCCAAGGTTTTAATTAACATGGCTCTTCCAAATATTGTCAGATCCCGTGAACTCCACATGTCCAGCTTAGTTTGTAACTTTTGGATCTTTTTGTCGAAGTTGAGCTCATTATTCGCCTTAACATTATACGAAAAATATATCCCCAATATCTTAACAGGGCTGTGGAACCATTTTAGATCCAGAGGTTTATTTTTATTATTTTTCCATTTCCCCAACCAAAGCGCTTTCGTTTTTTTAACATTCAGGGACAGACCAGCAATTCTTCCGAAATCCCCAACAATTTTCAAGGCCCTTTCTAAAGATTCTATGTCCGCATTGAATAGAGTAGTATCATCAGCAAATTGAGACAGCTTGATTTCCTTACCGAAGACTTTGATGCCTCTTACATTGGACTCCTGACGTATCTTATTTGAGAGTACTTCCGCAGAAAGGATAAACAAATAAGGGGAGAGGGGGCAACCTTGTCGAACTCCTTTTGACGGTTTAAACCAACTGGTTATAAAACCATTGTTTTGAACCGCACTTTCTATGTTGGTGTAGAATATGTTAACCCAACGTTTGATGCCTCTACCAAAATTAAGATGGTCTAGCGTCTTCATTATAAAGGGCCATTCAATCGAATCAAAAGCTTTACGGAAGTCTAGTGACGTTAGAATGCCAGGCAGGTTTTGTAAACTCGTATAATCCATTATGTCACTTATAAGTCGGATATTTTCCCCTATGTATCTCCCCTTTACAAAACCAGTTTGGTCGGAGTGGATCAGGTTTGGTAGTGTCGGTTCAATGCGTTTAGCTATTGTTTTCGATGCTATTTTAAGATCCACATTTAGCAGTGTAATTGGTCTCCAGTTTGAAAGATCTAGAAGTGACCCATCTTCTTTCGGTATTAAGGTAATCAATCCCCTTCGTTGTGAAATGGAGAGTTCACCTTTCTCGTGCGCTTCATTAAAACTTGCTATTAAATCGTTTCCTAAAAGTTCAAAAAAGTAGGTATAAAATTCGACGGTAAATCCGTCTTCCCCCGGTGCTTTATCATTCTGAAAGGTTTCTAGTATCTTTTTGCATTCATCGTACGTAAGTGGACCCTCCAAGGTTTCCTTCACGTCCTCTGAAAGCTTAGGGGATTCAACATTGTCAGTGAATGTCTCATACGCAGTTTCAGAGAAGGTTAAGTTCGAGGTGTATAAGCTACTGTAATAATTTTCGATTTGCTCTAGAATAACCGTCTCATTGCGCGTAATAGAATCGTCTTGTAAACGAAGCTCACTGATAGTTTTTTTGTTGAAATTACTTTTTTCAAGATTAAAAAAATACTTTGTTGGGCGTTCACCATTTTCTATCCAACGGCATTTTGCTCTAAACATTGCTTGTTTTCCTTTTTCTTCGTAAATTGATTTAAGTTCCGTTTTCAGTTCGTCATACTCCTGTAGTATTCCATCGATGTAAGGGGAAGAAAAATTGTCGCAGATAATAGCATCAAGTTGGTCTATCCTGCGTCTTAATTCCTGTTCTCGATTACTGATACATTTTGCTTTACTTTTGGAAAAGGCAATAGTCGCTGCTCTGATTTCCATTTTCATTAACTCCCAAAAGAGCCTCTTATCTGTCACATTGCTATAATAACTGCACACATGAGCGTATGTATCCTGAACTGTATTCACATACTGCATATCCTTCAATAGAGTGTTGTTAAATTTCCAGAGTCCTGGTCCACGAGGTGGTTTGTTGGGCCAAGATATCGAAATGAAAATTGCGTTATGGTCAGGTGCGATTGCATGGTAAATTTCCGAATTCTTTACATCCCCAGAGAGATTTTTTGCAATTAAGAAAAAGTCTATTCTAGATTTTAGTTTGAGAGATTTTGATTCATATGTGAATTTACGTAACTTTGGATGGCGCATTCTTTGAATATCCACTAAGTCAAACATTTCCATCGTAGTCACAATTAGATTACGGTAACTAGACGGTTTCCACGGTGCACCTCCGATCTTATCTTTTTTTGATAAAGTACAATTCCAGTCTCCCCCGACAATTAGCGAGGTGAGCTCTGATTTATCGATTATGCAATTGTTAAGCTCTTGCATAAATTTAAGTTGATTAACCTGATCATTGGGTGCATAAATATTGCACAGTGATAGTTTTTGTCCATTAAGAGTGATTGTAATAAGCACTATTCTACCCGAGTCATTGGCATAATAATAATCAATTTTTGGTTGTGCGAAGGGATTAATTAAAATACACACACCTTTACTATGCGTGGTGCCATGTGAGAAAAATAGCTCGCCACCCCATTCATTTGTCCAAATTTTTTCATCGGCTCGTTCTGAATATGTTTCTTGTAAAAAATAAATGTTTGCTTTCTGATTTTTTAGGTATGAGAATATACTCCTCCTCTTGATTTGATCTCTGATTCCACGAACATTCAATGATAAGACGTCAAATTTGGACAGACAACTCGTACTCATATTACTCAATAGAAAAGAAAAGAATTAACGAATTAAATTACGAACGAAAAGATACAGAAACTCCCTAAAGTATAAACAAACACACACAACAACACAAGAGAGAACAACTAAACCTTTTGGCAGGTAGGGAAAAGAGATAAGTCGAAGTTCCAAACAGACAGAGTCCGTCCCCTCTCCCAAAATACTTCTTAGCAGGCTACAGATTCTCGAGGTCCTCTAATTCGACGATTTTAATGGGTCTCCCGTCCGGCGAAGTCTTCACGTAAATTGTTCCGTCCATCGACCATACACTTAATAGTTCGCCATCTCTACGTTTCTCGTTAGCTTTAGACATGATGCGGCGACGGTAAGAAGTTAAGTTTTCGTTGATGAAGATCCGTGTCGATTGTACTCTCGTTGCGTAGGAGGAGTCGGGGAAGACGTCGGCCATTTTAACTTGTTTAAGTTTTGTTCTTGCTCTATAGAGATTCGTCTTGACCTTGTGACTAATAAATTTTGCAATTATTGCTTTGTTGCCCTGAGTATTTAATTTATGGGAAATTTCAATGTCATCGGAACTGACAGGAACCTCTAGCGCCTCCGCTATTTTTAGGATGGCCTCTTCTGTAGAGTTGTATGCGCTTTCTGGAATTCCAGTTGTTCCCCATGGCTTTTGAATCGACGAGATAAGCAAAGCTGTGCATGCAGTTAAATGGCTTTTTTTGGGAGAATATTTTTTATTTTTTAATTTGTTTTCTCAAAGTGCAACTTTACCTGTGTCAGTTTGTTTCTTTATTTGTCAATCTACATTTTTTTATCTTACTATTTTTCAGCACCAAGAGACTATGATAGTCATCAGATAGATAGTGATCATAGTCTCTTGTAAGCACTGAATATTTTTCAAGGTTTTAATTTGAACTTTGCGAGAACTTTAGGATGCGCAGTTGACGAGTTGTTGAATGGTTCAAGGGTAATTCACACGGGCAGTTTATTTTTGGAAAGCAAAGCTTGAGTTTGTTTCGAGGCAACACGGCTTTCCAGCAAATCCGAAGGTGTAATTTCTCCCAGTTTCTAGACATGGTCAAAACTGGACTGTTCTTAACCTTTTTCTTTCGTAAAAGTGAACTGTTAACTATACCGTTTGGACTGAATGTAATATACGCGATATGAACAGGCCACTTCAGGCGACATGAATTCTTTAATAATTTATATTTTTATTTCTTAAATTTCTATTTCTAGTTTATTTATGTATTTACTAATTAGTTTAGTTCAATTGTTTAATTCATTTTTAAGTTGTTTTATTTCCATTTTTTTATAATTTCTTTTTTATCTATTTTTAAAATATTTTTTTTAAGACTCCGCACTCCGCGTTTTCGAAACAGCCTGGCGTTCGGGCATTTCGTCTTTTACTAGCCTGCGAACAGGCTCCCAGCCAGGTCGAAAAAAAAAAAATTCGGCGAGCGAGTGGGAGTCGGAGCGTCGTGACTCCGCGAGCGAAGCGAGTGGGACGCGGGGGAGCCTGTAGACATTGTTTTCAGTGTACCGTTCCGCCCCTTGGTGATTAGCCTGTTACATATCTGTCAAGGAAGTAATTAAACCGGTCAAAATTAATGGGTTTCCCCGCGCTGATGAATCGGCTTTTTATAACAATCTACCGTAATAGATGGTAAATAAAGTAGACAGGCCAAACACGACTTCTACGAGAAAAGGAGAAAACTAGAGCCGTTCGATCGTGCTAGGCGGCAAGTTTTAAGAGGTCTACAATCAGAACTAAGCCGAACAATGGCATATACAACACGCAACACAGTCGACAGACTTGCGCGTAATGAGTTAAATTTAAATCCTGTGGTACTAGAACAATCAAAGGAGAAATAAACCTATACATCGAGCTCCAGGAACATAAGCTCGATCAGATAGCTGCAAGAAACATTAGAATTTCTCTAGACAAGCCTATAGCTTTCTCGAAGGAAAGCATATGACACCCGTGATAAGAATCTACCTACTGTAATTGCAAACAGTTCTATTCATAGCCGGGCCCGGCGTCACAGTATAGAATGCGAGTAAGCAACACGTTCACAGTAAATGTCATATTTTGTCCCTTAAAGCAAATACTTGGAGACTTAAAAACAAATCTTGCAATAGAAATGAGCCAAAACAATACACTAACAGATGGCAAATTATAGAGGTGTCAAACTCAACGAAGCAACACGCAGATAACAACGGAAATCATGCAGACCTATGACTTCTTAAAATTTGCCGCCTAGCACGATCTAACGGCTCTAGTTTACTCCTTATGACGGCCATACGAAATGCCTTTCATGAACAAGAGTGAAGCGACAAAAAGGTCGAAAGACCGAAAAATCTACAAATGGCACGAACCGAAGGAGTCGTGTTTGGCCTGTCTATTTTATTTACCATCATAGATGGGGCAGCAATTGAAAAATTAGGCTCTTCGTGAAACCAGTCGGTAGAATTCCGAAAACATCGCGCTTCTACGCCACAGTTTCCAGGCATAGCTTCTGCTCACGTTTCAAACCAGAGATATGATGAAAATGTTGCAAAGAACTGCTCATAGCTGCTTCAAATTCGTCGTCAGTGAACTGTGCATTGCACGCGGAAGCCGTTGTTGACGGTCTCGGCAAGAACTATGCTAGTTTACAAGCAGTTGTCAAGATCTGTCAATTACTTATCTCAGAGCTGTCAACAGTCATCGATTCAACCAATCAGATCTTGATACCAGGAGCTGGTATCATGGAACGGCGGCATCAATGGAATGTCTACAGGCTCCCCTGCGCACTCCCTCCTCACCAGACCGCTCTAGGCTCGTCCCGCTCGCCCTAGACTACACTGGCTATCTCGCCCTAAACCCAACCGAACCGGGAGCCTGTTCGCCGGCTAGTCTTTTACAGTTTTGAAAATTAAAGGAAATTAACAGAGAAATTTCTGTCGGATATCGACTGTGATCTTTTACAATATGCAGGGGAATCAAAGAAGAAAGGGTTCACCCCAACATTGCCTGCGTGGTACATGTATCTGGTAGAAGATCTCCATTTTCCATAAAAGACTACCCTCAAGACTAGTCTTAATAACGCTTGAGAGCGTAAAAAGCAGCTAGAAGCGTCAACAATAGTAAATAATTTACATTTATATTGCGCAGGTTACATTGAATACTGAAAACAAGTGACGTTTCTCTTCCGACAAGCAGGCGTCAGTTACTGAGCCCACGTGAAAAGTTTGCCGAGGAAATGAGGCAAGAATTAAAGTTTAAACTTGAGGAAGAAAGCACTAAATAAAGTAAAGAACTTGAAGAAACCTGTACCAAGACTAGAGACACAGCTTCCGCGCGTGGAAATACTGGTCAATGCTGTAGTAATTACCACGAAAGAAATCACACACTCAGTTCGATCGCACTTGCCGAATTGGCAAAATATGAGTCAGCATTGAAAACGGTCGCCGCGAAAATAGAGCTGGTTTTGAACTGGCTTTCTCCCGATTAAATAGTTCTTCGAACAAACACGTATAGAAAATTTTGCCTGAAGAGTTTCCCCATAAACATGTTCAATATGTTTTAAATTCTTCTATTGATTTCCTATCATTTATTCAGATTGTCAAAACTTCGATCAAAAGACAAAATTCCCGTACGCGCTACCAACTATGCTTCCCTTCAAGGTTTTGTAGAGTGGCGACAAAAGCGACAAAAAGGTCAAGTTGCCGAACATTTGACACCGATATGAATACAATTCAAATAATTGTAACGTATTGATAAAATTATTGTGGAATTATAAAATCACCAAAATAAGGTAGCCCATAGGGTAGCCCATAGGGTAACCCATAGGGTAGCCCATGGGCTAGCCCATGGGCCCGGGCCCAGGTTTTGTCCACACCCACATAATAGATTGTTATCAATGTGCAATATCAATGGATTACCTATCAGTGACCTATTCACTCAAACATTTCAATTGTCAATTTCATTGAGTACTTAGTAATAAAGTTACACATTTTGATCAATATCATTGCTTTTTATCTGAGAAAAAACTAGCAAGTAGCAATGCGTAAACTTGTTTATTCACCCACACGATTCTTGCGACTTAAAAATTAATAGAAACGTACCATGAACTTCTGTATAAGAAAAACAAATCCCTAACTGTTATGCTTCATCTTAACAGCTGGCAAATGTGGGCATGGTACCTGCTTAAAAAAGCACCAACAAACTTAGACTCTTGCTTAGGGACATTTTACATTGCTCATTTTACCCGTGTCTAATTGCGGCTTTTGCTTCAGTTGGCTGGTCAGCTAGGGAAGCCTCTCGCAAACAATGCCATTTGGAAGGCTTGAGATCACGTGACATGGAATGTCATTCCAATAACCAGCTGCTCTTAAGGGAAGAATGTATGAGTGCCCATCCATCCACATCTGTCTGCATGGTTCTCTTGCTTTTCCATTGGGTTCTTTTGGAGCCCAGTTCGTGTACACTGGAACTGAGTGATCTTGCTAGTAGAAAGCGGTTGAAGACCATTTCAGCCCGATCCAAACCTGTTTTACTGATGGAGCTTTCTGCGTGACCAGATTCAGAACGAACTCGTTCTCTTCGGCGCTGTTTAGCAGAGACAAGAGATAAAAAAACCTGGATCAATTTCTAACTCTCACCATACTGTTTGCCGCCATACTTGAAACGTCAAGGCAATAACGTCAGCGGCATATCACATTTGCAGTACCGGCGTCGTGTAAGTTGTTTCTCAGTCTAAAGCCACGTCAACCGTAAAATCGAGGAAAAAAAAACATCAATAATGGCCGGGGGCGATTATTTTTATTTTCGCACAAAAAGGGGGCGATTATTCGAGGGAAGGCGATTATTTCAAATGTTTCTCATAGGAGGCCGTGCCCTATATATTTTGTTTTATTGGTTTTATTATACGAAGTAATAAAGGAAAAAGTGAAATACTTGAACATTACCATAGAAAAAGCTGTAAAAAAAAAAAAAAAAAAAAAAACGGTGCTTTTGTAACCATTAAGTTGTGAACAATTAAATGAAAGCTTGTTTGTTACCCAAGATATCAATTTTTAACTTGAGAGGGAGGGGATAAGAGAAAGAGAAAATGGCGAGGGGGAGAGGGAGGGGGCGATTAATCGAGGGACGGCTATTATTCGAGGAAATACGGTATTTGCTGCTTCTTTCACTAGACACTTGAACTTTATTTGAAGTTTAAGTATAAACTATGGTGGATGATGATCTATCGACGTGGCTGGCCAAGCTAATAAAGGCAGTAGAATCAGTAGAGTGAACAAGCCATGCTTTCTCAAACTCGAGGAATTTTTTCGAAAGACTTTTGTTCGCTTGCGGCACAAACTTGCCCTTAAGGCAATGTGCAAATATTTAGATAAACATTTCCCAACTTCGCGAAGCCATACCACTCTCAAACTTGGTTATTTGACTAATTTGAGATCCTCTCTTCCAGCTTTTTAGCGGTATTATAAAATTCGCTACCTACCTAATACGACTAAAATTAATATAAAAAGTTGAAAAAAACTGTCAAAAAATCCTTCTTCTGTGACAACTGTTTAGTCTGTTGTATTAGCAGACAAGAAGTAGCAATACAAAAACGCGTTTAAGTGCTAAAAATTGTTGTTCTGAGTTTAAATTTCCGCCATGGCAGTTTGTATAGGAACTTACCCGGGGAAACTTATTCTCTGATTGAAAAATTCTGACTCATGCGTAAAAGATAAATAAATTTTAGCGTTAATGTGCCACATCATGCATACATTTTCTATAGTTAGATTGTGCATAATTGTCCAACATTGAAAGCAAAACAATGAATAAATAATTAGCTATGATTGCATTATGTTTATATTGATAAAGTAGAAGACAGTTTAAAATTTTGAGTGCCACAAAACGGTTGTTTTCTAACATTAAAAGGCCTGGCCACTTATCGTTTTCGTGATTCGGGCCATATGCGTTCACTTTAGCGATCTGATACCCAGAAAATGTTTAAAATTTTAGAGTTTGTCTAGATCTCTAGCTGGGCATTTATTTTTAGCTAACTCCTACTGACATCATTCATGTTTGTCAGTTTAGTCCGCTAGGTTCTTGTTTCTTCGTGTTCCATGGATAACAGTAATAATGTGGCATTAGAGTGTGTAATCACTTGTGTCCGACTCGCTGTACGTGGAACCTTGAGCGAGATCGCATCAGAGCCGATTCTTCTGTAACAGCCAGACCTGAAGCGAAATGAAAATGTTTACATCTTTGCTAAACTATATCGTAGCCACTCTATTTGTTTCTGGAATTGTATCGGGTATTGTAACAACCTCAGTGCTGAGGCCATTACGAGCCGCGGAAACTTTTGATCCGATCTCAAATACATATCGTATTCACTTGTACCCCGGTAACTCTTGTAACGAGTAACAATGTCGCGTTTTCCGTGTTTCATTCGTCTCTGGGTCTGAAATGATTTAATCAGTCTAGGGATTCTTTAATAATCATTTCCGGGTCTGACTGAAAGAGAGCGGCCAATTCAGTCGCCCTTTATCAATGAAACGTTTTGAAACAGGCTTCTCGTGGCTTCAGAGGAAATCGTGCATTTCAAATGGCTATAAAATTTCTCATTAGGTGCATTCAGAAACATTAAACTTCTTCGCGATCTGCCAAGGTCTTGCAGCCGAATTGAATTCACTGTTTACAGTACGTCCTTGAAATTTTGTTCGTTGTGCCGGAGATTTCATAATGGGGCATAAACGGGCATAGGCTAGAAGATTGTTTTGAGTCTAGATATCAGAATTGCGAAGCAAGTGAGTTTGGCTATTTGAATTTACACTGAGTTCGCTACTTTAGGGGTGGCGAATGGTACCTCGAAAAACCTGGGTCTCGGAAAATTTTGGCAGGATCTCGAAATCTTGAAAGCGTTTTTCATAAGTCTCGAAGTCTCGTTTTTGCATGGTTTGTTTTTGCCTTTTTTGGCGTCTCGAAACTTTTTACCAAAGATTTTTAACTAGGATTTCGGCGTCTCGGCGAGTCTCAGATTTTACCATTCGCACCCCTTATTTTATCTCCGTTTGAGCACATGAGACCGCTATTTCTGACGCCTAAATCCCACTATACTATTTCTGATTTTCTTCAGGTGGATTGCCCAGTGTGCCACAGCAGGATTCTGGAATTCTGGAAAACATCAAGGAAATTCTTGGTATCCTAAACCAGTATTTTTTCCAATAAGTACCTCGATTGTTAAAAAAAAACCCACATCCCTCGTTCCGGCTTAAGTATTTCTATCTTCTCTACTATGTTTATC
>JAHPZR010007802.1:77500-82500 GCA_019787425.1 Platygyra sinensis | reverse complement strand
AAGAAAACCTCTCCCATTTTATTGAGGAAGCTTTCAAGGTAAAAGAGAATGTAAGTGGTTCCGCAAAACTTTTCCTTTGTTTCTCTTTCACCTTAATTAATCTGTTCTTGAAGCATGTATGGATTTTCCCGACCGGTTTTATTCGTTTAACTGCGATAAAAACATTTTCTCAGACGAGTAAAATAGCCTAGAGGGATAATCATGGATTAGCGCTTTAGAGTCTACAAAGCATAAACGATAGAACAATAAAGAAGTAGGCCATGCATATCAGTGAGTTTGAACCCTAACAGACATCCTGGGGTATCCAATCGGTGGAATCGATAATCGATGTCAATTAATCGATTGATATTGATAATCGATAATCAATCGATGGCGAAGATTCGTGTGCTTTTCGATTGGTATCGATTATCAATACCAACCGATAGATAAATTGGTATTGATTGGTTGTAGATTGACGGAAACAGAATTGACGCATAAAAAACGCAACTTTGTACGCAGTAATTGTAAACACATTTCGTTTTAATTTCAACAGGAGAACAATACTCTCTTCTTACTCTTTAACGTTAATCCCCGTCCACAGGAATCCGGTTTTTCTTTTTGACAAATTAAAAGTTTGTTCCATGGGCCAACCTATAGAGTACATTAAACCGAAAGTGGTAGCATCTGCATGCTTTCACACAAAAAAAGTCACTAACATGACTAACACTGAAATATCTACATGTAGTGGCCAAAGGGAGTCCACAAGCTCGGACTGTAGGTGGTCGACTTGTCCGAGTTGTGTGGTTATCAATTGATCATCGATTGACCGATACCAATCGATACCAATTAACTAATTTTATTCAGGATTGATATCGATTGATCGATTGGTTTTCGGATCATCGATTTCGATCGAGTGGATACCCCTGGAGATATGTCTTTGAAAATCGCTGAACCCTACCAACTGATCATAACCATCCCGTGAGAACAACTTATTACCTTGCATGTATTGTCGCCAAGTGCTTTCTAGATCTTTGTTCAATAGTTGCAGACCACATTATTATTAACAGTGTGGAGACTTGAGAAAAGTCTTCAAAACATAATGGGAAAGAGAAGACTCAGTCGGAAGTCGGCTTTCTTTCGAAAGCTCACAACCCTGAGAACGAGATTTTAACCAAAGCAAAGGAAAAACATGGAAATATCATCCACAGAAAGATACAAGCAAATTCCAATGCCAAGAGCATTTTCACTTAAACAAGTCGTGAAAAATGCATCTTCAATGCTGTTATAATTTCACTAAGATTGACGTTATTTGACCTGCACATGACGTCACAGCTATGGGAAAATTAGCATGCAATCTCTCGAAGAACCTCTTACTAATCTCAGGTGCTGATAAAAGTTGTTTTCGGCATCGGGTGTTTGAGTAGATTTCTGACTGAGTATGTTGCATAGGTACCTCAGGAAATTTTAGATATATAGACTGCACTTATTGATCTATCCTAAACATAACCTTGAAAGATTATCAGTTCCTGTTAAAGGGGCATTGTCACGCTATTTGGCAACTTTATAAATAGCTAGAAGGTGTCTCTGCATCAATTGATCCTAAACTAATGATCTAGTTTTATTAGCAGGTACTGAAACTGTTTCCTGTCGCCTGTCGCTACGGATGATGGCATGGGTGGAAATGGATTAAAATTTGAAAAAATTGGCCAATTTTTTCAAGTTTTGATGCTACGTGTTGCAAAAAGCCTCAAGAAATTTGTTATGGTTAGCCATCTCTGATAAAATTCATTTGATACATGTTTTGATATGTTCGTCGTAGCTTTGCAGAAGCATTTTGTTTATCATTAAAGCCTCAAGGCGCAGAATTGACCTAAAACAGCAAAATCCTCGCGACACTGCTCCTTTCAGACTATTAAATAAAAGCGTCGAAGGCACTGTAGTAATGTTTATTACTGCTGACGGCTCTTAACCGCATTGAGAAGCAGCCATAAGACTGACGCAAATAACTACAAGTTTTAAAATCCGGAATAACGGCCGCTGGCATTTTTGCTTGTGAAGCCTTTACCGGATTACTATACCGTCATCAAACAACCGATTCCTAACTGACACCTCAAGCGATTAAATATGCGTCTACTGAGGTGTAAAGACGAAACTTCCTATCACACTAAGCTCTTAGTTGGAGTCAGGAAAAAGAATAGCCTCATTCGTTCACGCTGCACTGGCATGATATCCGTTGTGTTTTAAACAACCGGGCTCAAGCATTCCTATGGCAATTTCAAGATGGTCGCTACAGGGCATGTAAATGTACCATTAAGAATCTATAGTGATATTTAAAGTCCAAAGGATGCCATTCTCCTTTGACATGTACAGTTCAGTTTAACAGTCACTCCCAGCAGCTTATGTCCTTCACTTTGAAAGCTTGCTCCATCGAAAGTAAGAGTTGTAGTTACAGCTGATGGCCTCCTAAGAAGCTTTCCCTATCATGCATTTCTGTTACAAAGTCACCAATACATGACTTATTTGACTTAAGTAAAGAAAAACTCTTCTTTTTTTCGAGCTAGCTTTCAAAGTGGTCCTTCCTTCATTTTGTTTTTGCTTCTTCATAATCAATCTGTTTTTGAAGAATGTAAGAAATTTTCAGCCGTCGAGTTATTCGTTTAGTTCGGAGAGAAAATTTGTCTTTGTGTAGAATATTCTAGAGGGATATTCATGAATTGGCGCTGTAGAGTCTACAAAACATAAAAGAGAGCACACTCAAGACGTCGGCTTTCCGTTTAAAGTCTACAACCCTGTCTGCGAGATTTGAACCGAAACAAAAATTCCTTTGAAAAGCGCTGAACTTGAGCAACTACGTACTGATAGTCATCCCGCGAAAACAACTAATTACCTTCCAGGAATTGTCCCTAAGTGCTTTCTGTTATTAGCGGTTATTACAACACTAGATCTTCGTCCAATAGCTGTAGAGCCCATTATTACCAACAGTCTGGATACTTTAAGATATATTAGCGCGCAAACAGTCTGCTCTCAAACTCTGAGGCGGAGTCCGGTATATACCAAAGGTAAGTTTGATTGTGTAGCTCCTCTCGTCTTTTTATTGAAGTAACATAATCTGCGTGATACGAGGTTTAGCATATACTCGTATTCTGTGCGTTTTGGAATACGCCCATTTAAAGGAGGTCGTCTAGAGTTTGCTGAGCGTTTGGTGTTAAGATTACTTCTGTATTCGTTTCTTAAGTAAGAATTCACTCTCTAGGGATGTTAGAAGCCAACTAGTTCAGCTTATTTTGCTATTTAAGGTAACCTTGGTTCTTAATTAAGTATAAGAAGAGAGTCGGTAAACCGGTCTTTTTTGAAGTTATCAACTCATCTTTCTTTGGTTAGTGAGGCTCGTTTATTTGATTTAATTGAACGTAAATTGTCACAAATAAACCTTTTATTGATAATGCGGACCATTACTTGCTTTATTTAACAATAAAACAGGAGTTGTAAAGACGACACTTGCTATCATAGTAAGCTCTTAGTTCGACCCACCAAAGCAGATAGCCTTATTCCTTAACGGTTCACATGGTATCCGTTTTGTTTTAAACAGTCTTACAGAATGCTTATGGAAATCCCGAGATGGTCGCTTGATGCATTCTCTGTAATTGTATCTGACTTGCCATCACCAGAAGGAAATCTTTTTTTGTACAAACCCACAGGGCATGTCAATGCACTCCCAATTAGAATCTATAGTGATATTAAATTTCATAGTTTCTGATTAGCAGAGTGTCTAAAGATTGCCAATCTCCACTCACAACTCTAACACTCTCTCCCAGCAGCTTATATCTTTCAATTTGAAAGCTTGGTCCATGAAAAGGTAAGAGTTGTTCTAACTTTAGTTGTATCAAACTGATGGCTTCTCAAGTATTCCACGCTCATGACAAAAGCTCTTAAACTTGCAGATTCTGATTGAGTTACGCTTTCGGTCTCTATTCAACTATAATCTTTTCCGACCATTTCCGTCACAAATTAAAGTTACCAATACATTATTTATTTGACATACTTAAAGTCTCTCCTTTTGTAACCCTGACTTCAAGGTGAAAGATGTAACTGGTCCTCAGGACTTTTCATTTGCTATTCTTTCATCATCATTAATCTATTCTTGAATAATATAAGAAATTTTCACTGCATTTATTCGTTTACTTCGGAGAGAAATTTGTCTTTAATCTATAGAAGAGCCCAGAGGGATAATCATGAATTAGCGCCGTAGAGTCTACAAAGCAGAAGAGAGGGACCACATAAAAATGCGACTTTCGTTTAAAAGTCTACAATCCTGTCTGTGAGTTTTGAACCGAAACAGAGATTTTTTTGAAAACCATCGAGCTAGCTACATAAAAGCTGATAGCCATCCCGTGAGAACAACTCTGAATTACCTTCCACGAATTGTCCCTATGTGAGCATAAGTTCTATTATTTAAACAATAGAGTGGTTCTGACGAGGAACTATTAAAAGTCTACAATCCTGTCTGTGGGTTTTGAATCGAAACAGAGGTTCTTTTGAAAATCACTGAACTGAGCTAGCTCCAAAAAAGCTGATAGCCACTGCGTGAGAACAACTAATTACCTTCCACGAATTGTCCCTAAGTGAGCATAAGTTCTATTATTTTAACAATAGAGTGGTTCCGGACGAGGAACTATTAAAAGTCTACAGTCCTGTCTGTGGGTTTTGAACCGAAACAGAGATTCTTTTTAAAATCACTGAACTGAGCTACAAAAAAGCTGATATCCACCACGTGAGAACAACTAATTACCTTCCACGAATTGTCCCTAAGTGAGCATAAGTTCTATTATTTAAACAATAGATTGGTTCTGATGAGGAACTATTAAAAGTCTACAAACATGTCTGTGGGTTTTGAACAGAAACAGAGATTTTCTTGAAAATCGCCAAGCTAGCTACAAAAAAGCTGATCAGATCCACCACGTGAGAACAACTAATTACCTTCCACGAAGTCCCTAAGTGAGCATAAGTTCGATTATTTAAAC
>JAHPZR010007802.1:62500-72500 GCA_019787425.1 Platygyra sinensis | reverse complement strand
CTGTCACTCCTTCGCTCGGTCCCTCCTACTGTTCTTCCATTTGTGTTAATTTTGTGCCGACAAGATCCATTGAAATTAGATCGAGATTCCAGAGAGCTTCATGACAATAAGGACTTAATGACTGGCCCCAAGGGAAATAGTGAGTTTTGTTTCCCCGAGACGCTCAACATTGATGTCAAGGAAGTAGAAGTACCGCTACTTCCGATGATTTTTCATCGGAAAGTATATTCCAGTTTATCCTGTGCTTGTAATGAATTATAAATAAATAAGTATACTCAATCAGTGAAGCGTAGGAAAAATGTGAAAAATGAACAAATTCCCGCAGCGTTGGGCCAAAAGATAACAATTTTACGGAAAAAATAGTAAAAAAGTAAAAGTGCTGCATTTCTTAGTGTTACAAGTACGTCATCGTGTCTTGACCGTGGCCGACAACCAATTTTCTTCGACTTTTTAACATTGATCCGTTGATCCGTTTTATCCGTTTATTTTGGGATAAATTTAGGCCTTTTCAGGCTAATTTCAGGCTGAAAGTATAATTGTGTTGTATCTAGTATTCTAAGCGCGACTGGAACCCTCATGCCTGAACAATGGCTTGATCAGGAATTACTTATTCACCTTAGAGGGAGAAATATCCTAATAGACTTCCGAAAAGAACACAAAAGCACGTCAAAGGAAGGGGCAGTTTGTTCAAATGGCAAGAAATCCAGATAAATGAATGAATTCGTGAACAACATTCCAAACGTAACAGCTGTGGACCGAAAGCATTTCCAAGTTTCTGGATGCAATAATTCACGCTTCAGTATCAAAGATGCTCGGAAGCGAGTGTTTCCTTTTGTCATAAATAAAGAGAATACGCGAAGTTCTTAGTGCAAGGACTTGATGTTCATTCGGAGGATCTCGCTATAAAAGCCCGGGTATAAAGTTCAAACATGGTAGGATTCCTAGTGATTTCCTCAAACAAAGAGTCTGACGACTTCACTCATGTTCGAAAGAACTGCCTTGGAAATTCGGGTATAGTGTGCAAGAGAAGGAATAGAGACTGAAGGTAACGTAAACAGAGAAAAAGAATAAAACACTAATTAAAAGTCCGTAGATCTCAAAGTCTGTCATTTTGTTGGTTTAGCCATGTAATGTCGTCAATTTAGGGTGCATTTCTTAAAGAAAATATGACATTGGATTCTTAGATCCGAAATAATCGGAAAACAGATTTTGCGTTTCTAGCAAAAAAATTCGTTCTTCACATTTTTTCAGCACTTCACTGATTAAGTAGGCTAAACTTTAAAAAAAAAACAAGTTGAAAAAGAAACAAAAAGAAGGAAAAAGGGTCCAAGAGGGGGTCCAAAAGGGGGTCCAGAGGCGATTCAAAAGGGGGTCCAAAAGGGGGTCCAAAAGGGGGTCCAAAAGAGGGTCCAAAAAGGGGGTCCAGAAGGGGTCCAGGAGGGGTCCAGCGGGGGTCCAGATAGGGAAGGGGGGGCGGTCCACGTTTTGTACCGACCCACAGAACTCGGTGTTTTAAAAATTTTGGCAAGTATCGCTCCATTTACGTTCATCTCGCATACAAAGATGTCGATCTTTTTCCGGAAGGGTCGGTCCTCGAATTATATTCCTTAAAGCCAGCCAGGTAAGCTCATGCTCGAAATGTTCGCGTGGGATAACAACTGAGCCGATCGCATGTGGCTTCAGCTGTTATTTCATATTTAGAACATTGCAGTAAAATAAATCATATCATAGTTGCAATAAAACGAGCTAAATACGAAAACGTTTTTGGACTGCTAGCTTTGCACAAAATCTGTTGATCTCGAAATTCTTTAAAGATAAGACTGTCGGTTACTTGAATTAAACATCTTACTCATGTTAGTCGTTTTCTAGTGGGGCGTAGAAAAAATGTGCATTGTGTGATTTTGGAGACCAATTGTATAGAAAAATTAAAACTTCAATTGTGTGGGGAATTGTGCGGGATTATTGAGGTTGCCACTAAAGTTCTAAAAAAAATCTGCATTGACGATAGTTAAGCCAAATTTATTTAACTAATAGTTCAAATATACTTAGCAGGGCAATCGCCAATTCTTATAGGAATCAGCTGTTGTGTGACACGAACTAGTTGAGTACGAAACCAAACGACAAAACAGAATGCCGCATCTTCCCTTATGAAGGAGTCCCTTTTAAAAAATACTCCTACCTTGATTCAGTAATAATATGTAGCTTGAATATTTGTTCATGAACTGCGTTAAGGATCGCACATTCTCGGAAGTTATCCGCAAAAAAACACAACTCTAAAGTTTATGCAAATATGTGCATTGTAAATTGACACCTCATTGGACTGTTGTTTTGGCGAAGCCACTTTATCATGATTCGTTTCAGCTCTCTCGAAAGAGATTATTCGCTCTTCAAGGAGGTATGACTCTTGAAAAGGGTTTAAGATCGCAACACGGCAAAGATATTTAGCTGCATGATTCACTCGGATCGCCCACGAGAAGTAAACGAACTTCCTAGTAATCGCTATTAGTTGAAAAAGACCTGGAAAATGCTTTGCAAACAAGATCTCCATAAATGCGTACACAGCTGTGCTTGATATTTAGCAATTATTGAATGAGGCAGAGTAGGATATGAAGAGTTCTGCAGATCAAGGAGGGTGTTATCCACAGAGGCCGAAGGCCGAGGTGAATAACACCCTCCGAGATCTGCAGAACTCTTCATATCCTACGAAAGCCGAATTCAATAATCGCTTTATTGTTCATTCAAAATATTTCCCCATTCTTAAAGGAGTTTCGCCATTTCGCTCTTTGTTTTTCCGCTCACCAAATTTTACACAACCTTGTCCCCAGGTTTTCTCGGTCAACGGTTCAATAATCTGCAGCGGGCTGCACTTTTGACGTCATTTTGACGTCATCGGTTCAATAATTAGTAGCGGGCTGCACTTTTGACGTCATTGGCTCAATATTTGGTCAACAGCAACTGCTTATGGTGAATTATGCGTGTGGTTTTAACCAATCAGAAACGGGGAAATATTTTGAATGAATAATAATGATTATTATTGATTCTTGAACAAAATGGTTTAAACTTGCAACTTGCGATTGGATTAGGAGGATACTCAACGAAACAACTTGAATAAAAAATCATGATCTCAGCGGAAAATATCCCGATTCTTTTGTTTGTGTTTATTGTGTTCAATACGCGTCCTACTACTCGTAAAGTACGATTTGGTACTGCGGTTTGAAGCCCGAGGTTAACGCTCTCAGAGCGTCCAGTAAATTCAGCAATTTAACTGTAAATTTTTGTTTACAAATGGATTCCATGTTGCCGTGCGTCTGTTCAGTAATAGATCAAAGATGATGTCAAAATGTAAAAAGAACAAAAATGTGGCACACAAGGCGATGGCCGAGTGTGTCAGTTATATTCTTACCACATCTTGACGTCTTCTATGATCTATTACTGAACAGATGCACGACAGCATCGAATCTATTTGTTTTATATAATAACGAGAAGCCTTTTTTTATTTCAAAATATTTCAAAATAACGCGAACGCCGGCCTTTGCCCCGCCTTTGCCCACTTTGGCGAAGACGAAAAAAAGCCATTTGACGTAATCTATATGTACAAAATGAAGCAATTTTATTGGTTACTATGCGTAGCAAAGAATTGTGATTGGTTCAGGAAAATCGCGCCACTATCAAACCTGACTCGAGCGTCGCTTCTCGTGGAATAAAAACTTACAGCAAAAGCAGAATTGAACTGCAAAATCTGCAAATCTTGAAGAAAATGCTGGAAAAATCATGCCAGTTTTTGTCATTGGAGCAGCCCTGTGGGCAGAAAAGCTTGGACGTTGCCTTGGATATTGCAGGAGTTCAAAGAATAACCTCGGAAAACTTGTGGTTGCGGTCAACCTAGAGGCCATTTGATTCGAGTTTTGAATGAAAAGAACGTAAATGACGGTGGAGATTTTTTGTCTCCTGTGGTTGGTGTTCTTAAATAAGTTTGATATAGTGTCGGAGACACATTTGAGCTGCGATACCGTCGGCCGTGAGCTGTGGTTAGCCATACTTAACTCGCTGCTGTGCCCTGAAACGGACAGGAACATTCGCATCGGACAGCAAGGTTATGTGCTTTTTTTATCTGATTTTAAGAAGTGATGTTGTGATGTTTTTTATTCCTGACATCAATCAGTGTGTCAACAGCTATTTTGGCACCGGGAGAAGTTAAGTTTTAAAAAATATTTATTCTAAGAAAGGTTTTGTTTATGAGGTTTATTAAATTCGAGATAAAGCAATGGTTCTCGGCTTACCAAGACCAATTTTGTGCGTGTAATAGTCTCGCTAGACGGCCGACTGATACTGCTCGAGAATTTTTTCTGGATCATTTTCTAAAAGAAACGGCTTTATCTTTCTTCTTCCTGCTTCTAGACCCTGCTGAATGCTTCTGGAAGACTTTTTTGCACTTTATCCTTTACCCAGTTACGTAAAATATTATCCTAATTCTCAATAATAATAATAATAATAATAATAATAATAATAATAATAATAATAATAATAATAATAATAATAATAATAATAATAACAATAATAATAATAATAATAATAATAATAATAATAGCTTTATTTAGGAATCGTATGTATTTAGCACAGCAGTGCTATTTGGGGACACTCAAAAGTTTCCGTCATTTTGAAACGGCAGAGGGAAAATTTCTTTAATGATGACGCCAATCATGCATCTATCCTCTAATGGATCATATGCAAAAACCAATCAAAATGCAAGAATAATTTGGGTTATTATATAAAACTCGATATACGCACAGCTAAAAGCATAAGCCAATTCTTTTATAATATGCCGACAACACTGAACTTGGGCGATAAAACATGTTTTGTTGACTCTTAAGGTGAAAACATCCGTACAAGGTCATTTCATTGACAATTCAAACGAACATAAATTTTTATGCCCCGAGCTCAACTTCTAGCGAAAAAAAAAAAATTCGACGAGCCCTGGGTTTTTATTTTCTTGGATCGCATGTAGCAAACTGTCGTGATAACGTCAGCAAACTTCCATGTGACAGAGGAGTCCGCATCATATGTGACAAGCTGTTGTGATTGACGCATTTTTCGCATTCTGATCGTTCTTAGGGGCAAAAAACATTTTAACCTCAGGTTTCAGCGTCCCTATTATAAACGTGGTGCGAACGCGTAATACACAATCCGCTGGTCACTGTCAAGATTAGAATTGCGGGCCTCTCTTGGACCCGCAATAAAACAAATAGACTCCATGTTGCCGTGCGTCTTTTCAGTAATAGATCAATCAAAATGTATAATAACATCAGTGGCATACTCAGCCATCGCCTCGTGAGCCATTTTTTTGCTATTGAACAGACCCATGGCAACATGGAATCTACTTGTTAAATAGAACGTGAGTAGCGTAGCCAATCAGAAGACGTCATTCTTGAGAGAACGCTAGTAGATTTATACTAAAACTAGTTATAGTTCAGCACTAAATTTTCTCCGATTGTTATTGGTTTAATTTGACCCCGTGACGCGATAGTGTTTATTCGCGCAGAGATATCATACTGCCCGTCCGAGGAAAATACCTGGAGGGATAGTAGTCGTCCACGAATTTTTTTTTTTCTGTAAACAAGCGGGTTTATAGAAATCAAACAATTGAAATTATATCAAGGAGGTTTTGTCTACTTAGTTTTGTAAATTTTACATTTGGCTTTCACGGCTTACATCCCAAAAATCTTAAAACAACTTAATTAACTTTTGAGCTAGCACAGGGAAAAAAGTTAGTGGTAAACAATAAAGTCAACAGAGTGTTTTTGTCTCGGAACTATCGGTCTGATACTTGCGTCTTGGAAATTTGATGTCTCCCGGCTTAAAACTAGCATAATTGCTCTCGAAGCTTCGTTTCTCGGACAAATATTTGTTATAAGAACATCAAATTTCCAAGACCAACTATCAACCGATAGTTCCTCGACAGAAACACTCTTTTGTTTAAAAAAGAAACGGTGCATGTTTTCTATCTCTTAAGTAATAAGAACTTAATTAGCTCTAAGTAAATGAGTAAAAACATTTTTTTGAAGGAATATTCATACCACACAACATTTGTGCAAAATTTCAACGATTTTCGAGCCAAACCTCAACCTTCGAAAAACTGACATCCTGATGGCTTTTTTTTTTCAAAAATCCATATTGTAATCCGTTTCCATGCTTGTCATCCTTAGCCATTCTCACTTCCTAATGGGTTCTAATCATTTGTCAAGTACTGCTCTTCAAAGTAAAACCATTTTGTTTAAGCTCCAATGATCGATATATGTTTTTGAATTTTCCAAAACCATGCTAAAACGGTGACAGCCTTTAAAGCATTCTGATGGCTTTCCTAGCAGGTTAGCTCGGTGTACTCGCTGTAACTGCATTTCGCTGATCGTCATCTATGGACCTTCTCAAATCAAAAGAGTAACTGATTTACAATTTTAGTCTCTGCCATTTAACTGTGAGCCCTTCCGATCAAGAAAAGTTTAGAAGTCAAATACGGCTTGCTCAGGGTATCCGAGTTAGTATAGTATTTTCTCCTTAGTCCAGGTTCCTGTTCTTTTTTCTTGAGCGATGTTCTGTGCATGGGATGAGATTGCCTCATCACTTATGTTCCGCTCTTTATTCTAGAAATCGTGTTGTTACCGCCGGATGAAAACCGAAATGAAGATGTTTGCGTCACTGCCACTCTATATCGTAACCACTCTATTAGCCTTTGGATATGTGTCAGGTACTTTTGAAGTTGACTGTGGCGAATAAAAGTCTGCATGCTAGGTCAGCGGCCCATCAGGCCGGAGCTTACCCCGGTTTCTGGAGCATGAAGCAGCCAGGAGTATTTCTATTCCGCCCTGGATGGGATGCTAGTCCATCGGAGGGCTACCCCCAATATTAAATTCTCCGGTACCCATTTATACACCTGGGTGGGGAGATGCACTGTGAGAGTTAAGTGTCTTGCCCAAGAACACAACATGTGTCCCTGCCCAGGGCTCGAACAAGGACCGCTTGATCTGGAGACGAGCGCAGTGACTATGGGGCCACATGGTGAATGGATTTAGAAAATTGATGGCTTCAGAAATTTTTGATGCCATCTCAACTCTTTGGAACCCCTGCGATAAGTCACCAAACCTCGTTTTCCTGTGTTACATTCGTCTCTGAGTCCAAAATCGTTCAAGGACAGTCTCAAAACTTCACGGAGGGAAATTGTTTGTTCAAATTGGGCCAACCTTTAATAACTTTTTTTAACATTTAATCCTTACAAACTCAAATTTGAAACACTATTAGATAATTTTAAGATACAAAATTTAGTGGTATTAGGTTGTCAACATTTTAATCTTTTGGCGGGAAAATAACGTCACAAAATTGAGTTAAAATTTTAAATTTTTATTTTCGTGCATTTATTTGGCTCTGATGAAAGAAGGCCTTCAACTAACATAAAACAAAAAAAAAATCAAAATATCTTATTTCAATCGGGAGATAAATTGTAACAATGTCAAAGTTTGTTACTAAGAATAGAATTTATGCAAATTTCGTTGTATTATATTTCCAGACTAAGTGAAGATACCGAAGAACTTTTCCAGTTTTGAGTTTGTTTCAAGATCGTCTTTCAGCAACAGGCATCAAATATGTAACAATATTTATTTAGAAATTTCACTTAAAGTTTAAAACGTCATTTTCCCGCGAAAAATAATAAAAAAAAACAGAAAAATCTAAAACGATAGAAACATTCATCATAAAAATATCTTTTAATGTTCCAAATTTGAAGTGAATCAATTAAACACTTGCAGAGTAATTATTCCACAAATAAAGTTGGCCCAATATGGATCAATAATTTCCCAGCGTGTTTTAAAGCTCCCAGAAGGGCACGAACATGGCGTCTCCAAACAAAGCTCTGTAAATTTGGGTGACACTTTTGTAAATAACGCGCGAATGAAAAACAGAAGAGACCTGATTGTTATCGAGCTTGTTTATATACCAATCATCTATCGTATCCCAGGTTGTTGACTTTATTCATTGAATGGTACGATTTTTAGTTTTGATCATATGACTGGTAAAAAACGAGAATAGTTTATGTTCTAGCAATTCTAGCCACAGGAACCAGGTTGATAATTCCCAAGCCTTGAATCAAGTATTTGGGATTTCTATATGTGATAGGACTACATGCTGCCCATTTGTATAGGAAATCGGTCTGTTCGAGAAACAATTAGGGATTAATTGTACGCGTGAACAGATCGGACTTTTTAGTAATTTCCACGATTGGCTGCCGCAGCCACGAGTGGAAATTAGAAAAAGTCCGATCTGTTCACAAGTACAATTAATCCCTAATTGTTTCGAGAAAGAAGACCGATTTCCTTTTAATAATACTGCAACCGTCAATACAAGCTTCTGGCTGACGTCTTTTTGCTATTGAGGGATGCTAGAATGAAGCAACAATTTGGGCCAAAGTTCTCCATACGATATTATTTTTCTTTCCAAAACGAGCCACATAGACGAGCAAGTTCCAAGTTTGTAACATTAAGTTCAATTTCATTGGCTTTGAAGCTGTCAAAACTCTGAACGCATGAGCGACTTTTTGATGAATAATCAACATGTACAGGAAAGAAAATGCACGTCGAAACCAGTCGAGACGGTATCAAAAGCGTTTTATTTATTGACAAAACTTGCGTGAAATCGTTTTAAGAAAAGTTTACAGCCTTAATTTAAACTATGACATGGAGCTAAAGATACAAGGACGAGTTCATTCGGGAAATTGAGGATAACTGTACAAAGACAAGTGAAGTTGAAATGGGAAGACTAGTTCAAAGTGTTCGTCAACGAAGTTTGTAAGTTTTTAAGATTTTCAAACTGTGGACTTCAATTGCTTTGCTTGGTCCGCGGCTCATGAATTCTTCAGAAACGCCAGCTGGACATTTTTGGTACTAGTCGCCTCCATTCTTGGAACGACCATCCTTCCTTAAATTAGATATTCTTATCTTCGTAGGGCTTGACTCGGCAAACATGACATATAGTCGCGGCCATTTTCATTCTTTGCAGACTTGAAGTGTTCATTGCGCGAGTTGTAGTCTTCTTGCCTTCCTCTTAAACCAAAATGTTGAGTCACTAAGTACCAAGTTGTGTTTAGTCGACAAGCCGATCCCGACTCTGGCTCGCAGCTGCCGTCTTTCTTCTTTAACTACTTTAATTCGGTGTAGAAATCTCCGAGAACCTCTTCAAGATGTTCGAGCGAGAGATTTTCAATGCAGCCTTTCGGATTTTTCCTCTCGGTAGCTCACTCCAAATATCTGCGTAGCTAAGTTTTGGTCGATTTTGTTTTTGTTTTTATTTACTACTGCTTCTTCATACAAAGCATTTTTTGTTTGTCGTCAACCGCAAACTTGAATTTATCCGATCAAATGCGACCGATACAATTAAAATTTAATTGTTCAGCTATCGATACAATTTGGGATAAATTGATCAGCTTCCAACCAATCAGAAGCGAGTATTTACGGTAACAGTATTATTATGGAAATAATTGGATGAAAAAAATTCCGAAGACAGCCAACATTGGACGAGGCTGCAGGCCGAGTCCAGTTTGGCTGTCAGAGGCATGTAGTCCTCTTACTTATTAATTATGTATCTAGTCAGTTATTGGGCATTGCCCAGCCAAGCTATTATCCTTAAAGTGCCACTGCGACGAAATTTTTCGAATTCATTGTTTTTGCATTTTCTGAATCTTTAAGTGGTACTTACTCACCTGTCCAAGCCGTTTTGTCCAACAAGCGCGGGAAGATGGTTTTTTTGACGGTTTTTTCCGAGAATTTTTCGTCCGCCATTATCAAATCATGTTCCTGCAACCCCATAAGGCCTTGCTGCTTTGTGACGTCATACTCCTAACCAACTAGGCTCACATGGCGAATTTTGTTATAACATCTCTATGTAGTTCGCAGTTAACTGGCTTCGCAACGTGAATCTAGCGCTCTATTCGAATCGAATCGTGCCCGATCGATGTGTA
>JAHPZR010007802.1:15000-55000 GCA_019787425.1 Platygyra sinensis | reverse complement strand
GACTGCTATATAATTTACATGTTTAAACCCACCCAGTGACCAGTCTTACTTTAATTAGTTTCGCAGAGAGGCTTTACCGACGCTTTAAAAAAATACGTCAAGTAGTTCAAACGTTTGTAAATTCTCATTTAGTGTCCTGAAACCTTAAAATTCCTTCAAAAAATGCCTAGTAAAAAATAGAACTAAATTAAATTCACTGTTTCGTTGGAATTCTTGTGAGTTTGATAATGTTCAAACTGAATAAGATGTAAATTATTTATTTTTCATTATTTATTTAAGATGTTAATTATTTAATTGTACACATAACAAGTGTTCTGCTCTCGCTAGTGAAATTAGCCTAAGTTTACTGTTTTATTTGCTTTTTTGAGCTCTATTTCAATCTAATTTTCACTATTTCCAATTTTCTTTAGCATTACCTGGTGTATTCAGGCAGGATCCCAGAATTCAGCCTAGTGTGCGCGAGAAAGATCCCGGAATTCTGCCTAAAGAGATCGAGCAAGATCCCGAAATTCTTCCTGAGGAGCCCAAGGAAGATCGAAGATTTCTGGAAAACATCGAGGACACTCCTGGTATGATAGGCCATTTTTTTCAACAAGTACTGCTGCTGAACTTAAAGCTACCCTGTCTGTTGTAGACATGCAACTTAGGAGCTATGAACAAAATATAGGAAATAATCCATTTCCGAATTACCCAGCTCAGGCCTCTTTTTCGAAGCGAGTCATGGTGCTCATCTTTTCATAAGCAAAATCGATTTTCATTCACATGAAAATGAGTTTAATTTCAAAATTGATTTGCATATGAAAGAATGAGCACCAAGACTCGCTTCCAAAAAGAGACCTGATGTAATTCGGAAATGGCTTATTAACCACTCCCCATCGGGGCTTTTCAGGACCAATGCAAGCATACAATGACAAATTAATATTTAAATAAACATAACTAGATTACGAATCCCAACTGGTGAGAGGCAGACCACTTGACTATTTACAAACGTAGCCGAGAATTTGAACTCGGAGCTTCCGACAACAACATCAACTAGCGTCCAGAATGGGATTTGAACCTGCGACCTACGGATTTTGAATCCAACTCTCTAACCACTCGGCCAGTGGCTGCCTCCATTACGTAACTTAAGGGTTACCTTGGCATTAATATAGCTAGAACGTTCAAGAGATTTCGATAAACTAATGTCAGATTTTAATTTAAGTGAAGAAGAGACTCGAAAAGCGTCTGTACTGGCAAAATCAGTTGCTCTTGAAACATTTGTACAATTTTTTTCAGTTCAAAATTTTGAACGACATTTTGTTTTTGAATACTCGATTAACTAAAATCGGACGGATTCAAAGTGATCTTTGTTCGTTTTGTCAGACCTCTCCAGAAACATAAGAACATTTCTTTTATCGATGCTCCTTCGCAACAGTATTTTGGACTAAATTTGAAAACTTTTGGCTAACAGTAGCCGGGAAGCAAATAAAACTGGATTATATTGACATTATATTAGGAATATTAGATCAGAGATCGAACCTGCTCAACTACTTCATCATTCTAGGTAAACTTTATTTATGGAATTGCCGCAAAAATAAACAAGTCCCCCTCGTTTCGCCTTTCGAAGGTGTAGTCAAGAGAAAATATGAAATTGAAAAGCTTATAGCCTCTCAGAGCATCTCGAACCTCAAATATTTTCAGGCAAAATGGAACCTTGTTTTGAATAATAATCGAGTTTTTTTTGTAAAGGAGTAAGTATTGCTTGTGTAATTAAAGGCGGGTAAAATGTAGAGTAAGATTTGTATTATCAGTTGTGTAGGCAAAGTATCTGTAGTGTTTGTAATCGTAGTGTAAGTAACGATTGTATTGTAAGTAATGCTAGTAGTGACGTAAGTATTGTAAGTAATGTAAGTATTGTAGATGATAATATTAGTATTGTAAGAAGTGTCAGTACAGTAAGTAATGTAAGTATTCTATGTAATAGTAAAAAAAAAATGTAAACATAATTAGTTACCTAAACAATAAAAAAATAAAAGGGTGTTCTGAAAAAAAAATGCGAAGTTACATAAGTTTAAAACTGTGTTTATACTAGTACAGCTGAAAAAAAATATTTCCAAAAATGCAAGAAATAGCAGTCGTTTATAAATGGAGGGTTTCTATTCACCCTTCAGCGTTAACACTCGCTCACCTTTCCAAGTATTATCTTCTGTTTAACCAATTGTCTAAGCTTCCAACCGATTGCCTTGGGTTAACTGCTTTAACTGAGAGAGGTAAGACGGGACTTTAAGCTCCCCAAAACGGCAACGGGATCAGGAATATGACGAAACAAAGGGTTAGTGAGCAGTGCAATTGCTCTACACGTGCGTTATAAATCTTGGTACATTTCTTTGTCGTTCTCTGGAAAACTACGACGTGAAGTTGCCAAATTGTAGTTTTCGAACTTAATCGCTGTCTTGCATATCCCGTTTTGAGTTAGTTATGACTGTATTAAACAAACTGAATGACTTTATATTATCGCGAGGTTCGTTGTTTAATATAAATTCCTTTTTTAATCGACGGTTTCCTCGATATCACCGTCTTGATTGCTTCAACTATCTTAACTTTCGCCGCATTATTTCCTTGAACAAGTTTAGATTCAATGCAAAATCACTTTTGTCCAACTGTGTTTAGCCGGGGAGAGGGGTAGAGAGGGGTGGTGGAGGTTACGCTCATGGCAATACGGCAGCCATTTTGAATTCTGTTTCTTCAAATAGTTGTTATGGGATGCTAATTTGCTGCCTGAGCATCCCATAATAACTATTTGAAACAATAGTATTCCCTAAAATGCCCATTGTTAGGGCTATCGAAAGGTCTTTGCGAGCATATGCGAGCATGCGAGCACGAGCAGTGATTTTTGCGAGCACGAGCAGTGATAAATTTTCTCACGCGAGCGGCGAGCACTTAAGAAATTACAAATAACTGATCTCTCTTTATGAAAACGTTGTTTTGCGCCAAGTAATCTGGCTGACACTTTCAAAACAGGACAACAGGCGCAAAGCTAGACAACATGAAGCCTTATCGCGGTTCAACCATTCCCAGTAGCTTACAGCCAATTATGCCTTGTTTGATATGCCGTTTGCTGCAAAACTTCACTTAGCTTCACAAGAGTCAGTGGGTGGACGCTAAACGGGATCTGAAGCTTTCTAAGGCGTTGTTACAAGCGTTCCGTCTCAAGAGGGTTAACAATAGCCCGCCTTTACAAGCGAATTGTTTCAGGTAGGGTTACCCTGCTACCTGGGACTGAACTCAGGCCGGTCAGTTTCAATAAAACGTCAACAAAACGAGGAAGCATTTTTCCAGAAACATTCATGGCGCACGCATGTTTCCCCAATGTTTCAACCCTTATTTCCCACACGGGAAACATTGTTTCCAGGGTCAATTTTTTTTTTCCAAGATGCAAATTACGCTTATGCTATACGGTAGGGAACTTAAACGAAAATACGAGCATGCGAGCACTTGCAAAAATTTTGCGAGCACGAGCAAGAGAGCACTCATCTAATTTTTGCGAGCAATTCGAGCAAAGGCCAAATTTTGCGAGCATTGTCAAATTCGAAGGGACCATTCGATACCCCTATTGTTTAATGATTGCATGACACTGGTATCAGCGTATCTCCTGGGTTGATCTTCTTTGCATAGGGATATAGAGGTAGCCTGGCGCACGCACGCAGAAAAAGGATAAGATGTCAGACAAGGTAAAAATTAAACGAGTTTGAGTCAATAAAGGACAGCAAGTGCAAGGGAGATAACTTGTCTCAATAGCTACAGCTGTTTATTTCAATTCTCTCTTAAATGGCCAACGACATGTGAATTCAAGACTAGTTTCTCCCCTACGTTCCAGTTACATGGAGCATCGATAAAAGAAATGTTCTTATGTTTCTGGAGAGGTCTGACAAAACGAACCAAAGATCACTTTGAATCCGTCCGATTTTAGTTTAATCGAGTATTCAAAAACAAAATGTCGTTCAAAATTTTGAACTGAAAAAAAATTGTACAAATGTTTCAAGAGCAACTGATTTTTGCCAGTACAGACGCTTTCGAGTCTCTTCTTCACTTAAATTAAAATCTGACAGTAGTTTATCGAAATCTCTTGAACGTTCTAGCTATATTAATGCCAAGGTAACCCTTAAGTTAACGTAATGGAGGCAGCCACTGGCCGAGTGGTTAGAGGGTTGGATTCAAAATCCGTAGGTCGCAGGTTCAAATCCCGTTCTGGACGCTAGCTGATGTTGTTCTCGGAAGCTCCGATTTCAAATTCTCGGCTACGTTGTAAATAGTCAAGTGGTCTGCCTCTCGCCAGTTGGGATTCGTAATCTAGTTATGTTTATTTAAATATTAATTTGTCATTGTATGTTTGCATTGGTCCTGAAAAGCCCCGATGGGGAGTGGCTAATAAGCCATTTCCGAATTACATCAGGTCTCTTTTTGAAAGCGAGTCTTGGTGCTCATTCTTTCATATGCAAATCAATTTTGAAATTAAACTCATTTTCATGTGAATGAAAATCGATTTTGCTTATGAAAAGATGAGCACCATGACTCGCTTCGAAAAAGCGGCCTGAGCTAGGTAATTCGGAAATGGATTATTTCCTATATTTTGTTCATAGCTCCTAAGTTGCATGTCTACAACAGACAGGGTAGCTTTAAGTTCAGCAGAAGTACTTATTGAAAAAAATGAGCTATCATACCAGGAGTGTCCTCGATGTTTTCCGGAAATCTTCGATCTTGCTTGGGCTCATCAGGAAGAATTTCGGGATCTTGCTCGGGCTCTTTAGGCAGAATTCCGGGATCTTTCTCGCGCACACTAGGCTGAATTCTGGGATCCTGCCTGAATACACCAGGCAATGCTAAAGAAAATTGGAAATAGTGAAAATTAGATTGAAATAGAGCTCTAAAAAGCAAATAAAACAGTAAACTTAGGCTAATTTCACTAACCAGAGCAGAACACTTGTTATGTGTACAATTAAATAATTAACATCTTAAATAAATAATAAAAAATGAATAATTTACATCTTATTCAGTTTGAACATTATCAAACTCACAAGAATTCCAACGAAACAGTGAATTTAATTTAGTTCTATTTTTACTAGGCATTTTTTGAAGGAATTTTAAGGTTTCAGGACACTAAATGAGAATTTACAAACGTTTGAACTACTTGACGTATTTTTTTAAAGCGTCGGTAAAGCCTCTCTGCGAAACTAATTAAAGTAAGGCTGGTCACTGGGTGGGTTTAAACATGTAAATTATATAGCAGTCAGTTAAGGTGGCTCAAAACAGTTTCCAGCACATTCAAAGACTTAGATTTTGATTTGTCAGTATAACCACTCTTTATCAATTGATGCTACAATCATGGTATCAAAAGACTACCCAATCATTGGTGAACACGTTCGTATTATTTTCGTGACACAATAGGTTACCATAGCAACAGTATGACCTGCTAAAAACACCCTTAATTTCAGCTTTAAGCGCTTATATTTCAAAAACGGCACGGTGAATTTTTTTTATATTATTAATATTTGATAAGCATGATTAGGCGCAACTTTTGGCAAAGTTTAAAAAAATTCTGTAGGTGGTGTTCAGATATCATTTTATTTGATAATCATTTAAAACCAAAGGGTCAAGTTTGGTTAGCAGAAAGCGATTGGGTAAACACAAAATTTAACAAATAATGAAGGACATGACCGAAAGTCTGGTTTAACAGCTGCCACTCCTAAGAAAATTACCAACCGTTCGAGCAGAAAAATATGTGTACAAAAGCTAAAGAATGCTTGTGTCCCCAGAGACAAAATCATTGACGTTACTGGATGCCGCAATGTTCTCAGCCTAAATTCTTATGAATGGGGATTACGAAAACCAGGCAAAAGAACTCTCAAATACAATCAGTGGATGCAAGCAAAAGAGTGACACTCAACAACAAATTAACAACAACCCTGATGTAAAAGTGGGACTAGCTCTTCAAGCTCGTACTTCCAGCAACAACTTTAGCACTTCACAGGTGCAGTGAATTTTTTTGGTGGGTTTCCTGGGTTTCCTGGGCCATCTAATGTGCAAATGCCATCTCTCCAAAGCACAGAACCTCAGCATTTATGTAAAAGGATCAGAGCTGCTGTACTCTCAGACTCAGATGAGGACTAAGTATTCTTGACTTTACAAAAACTATCATTTTTTGCACCACAAATGGATTTAATAACATTTTTTCCCGTAATTTTTCCCACTTTAATGTTTGTTTGTGTATATAAGTAAGAGATTTTTTTTCTATTTATAGCTGAATTTAGTATTAAATAATTTGAAAAGTAAAAAAAAAAAAAATACCAAATAAAAAACAAATATTTTTCACACCTTTGGAATTTAAATATTTTCTGCCGTTATTTCTTATCATAAATTTCTCCACTCCTCATTCAATATTGCAAGTGTTTTATTGCTAGCATCCTCATTTTATTCTGTGTCATACTGGATATTTTGAAAATATTATATATTTAAAAACTGCTTTCCTTTCACTTTACACTTTCATAATTAACAATTATTCGCCGATAGCGAGGTGAATATTGTCGCTTAATCCCCGAGACGAAGTCGAGTTGATTATTCTTTTTTTTTTTCCATTATATTATTGTAATAACACACATGAAAAAATTATTCGATTCTGATTGGCTGAGAGCAGTGCAGTTCAAGTGTAACACCAGTGCAAAAAGTGTAACACCGGTGCAAAAAGTGTAACACCAGTGCAAATTACACATCGTAATTCTGGATTATGATTTGCTGATAGACGATGGGAAATTTGTTGGCCAATGATCTCACATAAAGCAATGACAAAAAATTTGTACAGAAACTCTGAAAAAAGTTTTCTCGAATGCGAAAAAATGGCTTCAAGAAACATCTTCCGGCACTTTTTTCGCGCGAACTTTTTCATGTTTGTATTATTAATAAGTAAACATACGGTTTTTCTCGTTCAATTTGAAATTGATTTGCACTTGCGTTTTTTTTCAAAAAGCTAAAATTGCACTCGCCGAAGCGGCTTTTGGAATTTTTAGCTTTTTGAAAAACTCACTCTTGCAAATTAATTCCAAATTGAAGTCGAAACCGTGTTGTTACCTTTACTTATTCTGTGTGATTATGGCATTCTATTCTGCCGAATATTTTGGAAATAAAAATAATTCATAATATTCTGGAATAGCTAACAATGATGCAAGGCTGATACTACGTAAAAAGATTAACGGAACAACGACATGATAGAGTCCAAACTGAAAGCCAAGAATTGCAGCCTTGGACAGCTGTTTCGACCTTGTTGGGTCTCGTCAGCACGGTGTAGCAAGCTATCAATTAATAAACTGGTCGACTGATATCCATATACATGTACTCACTAAATGCAGATGGTGATGGCCTCATATGAAACTCAAATCCAAATCTTTGCCAATTGGCCAATGTCACCATCTGCACCGCTGACCAAGTGCTGGTTTTTGATTGGATGTCGGGCTCATTTCAGGTTAACTTGTTGAAAATAGGGAAGGATTGTTCGGAAGCCGGTTAATGCAAACCCAGGATTATTATTTGAATTTTAACTTTTTCTTCTATACAAATGTTTTTTGCTGCTTTGTTTTGTGTATATGGAGATTATAAAACTCAAAACAGAAAGCCAAGCAATAAACAGAAAACCTCACCGCAAAGTTACAAAACTCAAATCCATATTATATATATTCCTGGGTTAGCTTAGTCGGGCACTGAACAATCCAGCCAAGGAGCTACGCTTTTAGGCTGGCCTAAATCTATATTTTATTTTATTTTGCATTTCCTTAAGGATAATAGCTTGGCTGCGCAATGCACAATAACTGACTAGCTACATAATTAATAAGTAAGAGGACTACATGCCTCTGACAGCCAAACTGGACTCGGCCTGCAGCCTCGTCCAATTTTGGCTGTCTTCGGAATTTTTTTCATCCAATTATTTCCAAAATGGGCAGCATGTAGTCCTATCACATATAGAAATCCCAAATACTTGATTCAAGGCTAGGGAATTATCAACCTGGTTCCTGTGGCTAGAATTGAGAGAACATAAACTATTCTCGGTTTTTACCAGTCATGTGATTAAAACTAAAAATCGTACCATTCAATGAATAAAGTCAACAACCTGGGATACGATAGATGATTGGTATATAAACAAACTCGATAACAATCAGGTCTCTTCTGTTTTTCATTCGCGCGTTATTTACAAAAGTGTCACCCAAATTTACAGAGCTTTGTATGGAGACGCCATGTTCGTGCCCTTTGGGGAGCTTTAAAACACGCTGGGAAATTTTTGATCCATATTGGGCCAACTTTATTTGTGGAAAAATTACTCTGCGAGCGTTTAATTGATTCACTTCAAATTTAGAACAGTAAAAGATATTTTAATGGTGAATGTTTCTATTGTCTTAGAGTTTTTTTTTTCTTTTTGGATATTTGGCGGGAAAATGGCGTTATAGACTTAAAGTGGAATTTCTAAATAAATATTGTTAGATATTTGATGTCTGTTGCTGAAAGACGATCTTGAAACGAACTCAGAACTGAAAAAGTTCTTCGGTATCTTGACTCAGTACGGAAATATAATACAATGAAATTTGCACAAATTCTATTTTTAGTAACAAACTTTGACATTACAATAAGATATTTTGATATTTGTTGTTTCATGTTAGTAAAAGGCCTTCTTTCATCAGAGCCAAATAAATGTACGAAAATAAGAAATTTAAAATTTTAACTCCATTTTGTGACGTCATTTTCCCGCCAAAAAATTAAAATGTTGACAAACTAATACCACCAAATTTTGTATCTTAAAATTATTGAATAGCGTTTCAAATTTTAGCTTGTAAGGATAAAATGTTAAAAAAAAGTTATGAAACGTTGGCCCAATTTGAACAAACAATTTCCCACCGTGAAATTTGAGACTGTCCTTGAACGATTTAGGACTCAGAAACGAATGTAACAAAGGAAAACGAGGCTTGGTGACTTATTGCAAAGGTTCCAAGATGTTGAGATGGCATCAAAAATTTCTGAAACCTGCAATTTTCTAAATCCATTCACCATGTGACCCCATAGTCACTGCGCTCGTCTCCGGATCGAGCGGTCCGTGTTCGAGCCCTGGCCAAGAACACTTAACAATCACAATGCATCTCCCCACCCAGGTGTATAAATGGATACCGGAGAATTTAATATTGGGGGTAACCCTCCGATGGACTAGCATCCCATCCAGGGCGGGATAGAAATACTCCTAGCTGCTTCATGCTACAGAAACCGGGGTAAGCTCCGGCCTGATGGGCCGGTGACCTAGCATGCAGACTATTATTCGCCACAGTCAACTTCAAAAGTACCTGACACATATCCAAATAGAAAATATACTGCAAAGGTTGGTCAAGACAACGTGAACATAGGCGTTGTTACAATATTTCGGCTGGCCAACACCAGCCTTCTTCAGGTTTATTGAATGGATAAATGCTTCTTACAAGATCTTTATATTCACCGGAAATGACATAAAAAGGCTACGTGATGTGTAACATTAATAAAAAAGGAAATGCATAAAAAAAATAACAATACATGATAACAAGGTAAAATAAACAAAAGAAAATTAAAAGGCTGCTAAATTAAATTACTTTCCATCTCTTCTGTTAAGGCCTGCAGGCTCCAGTGTTTTTCCTCTGTGTATGAGGAATGCCTCACGAGCCTTTCTGATGGAGTCACGACTAGTGTGTAGTTGTTCGAGCGGTATAAGGATCATGTGATCCTCCGCGTGACCACTAGTCAGGAAGTGTCGTGAAACCGCAGTGGGGGTATAACTACACCCTCTGGAACGAGATGAGATATGACAAAAAGAAACACCATTCTTCTTTACTTTTAAAAGGCCTTTCAAATACGCCTATTTTTCAATACCTCAATTTTTCATTCATAGGCACTTTAATTTCAGCTTCAAACGCTTATATTTCAAAAATGGCGCGGTGAAAACTTTTTTTCTTATTATAGAATTTTGATAAGCAGGATGAGATGCAGCTTTTGGCAAGTTTTAAAAAAAATTCTGTACATGGGGTTCAGAGCCACCTTAAATTTTGGAAAATTTAAGGTAGCTCTGAACCCATGTACAGAATTTTTTTTTAACTTTGCTGAAAGTTGCATCTCATCCTGCTTATCAACATTCTATAATATAGAAAAAAATTCACCGTACCGTTTTTTGAAATATAAGCGCTTAAAGCTGAAATTAAGGGTGTTTTTAGCAAGTCATAGTGTTGCTATGGTAACCTATTGTGTCACAAAAAAAAAAACAAACTTATTTACCAGTGATTGGGCAGTATTTTTGATACCATGATTGTAGCATCAATTGATTAAAAGCGTTAATTATGACCCAATCAAAATCTAAGCCTTGGAAAAGTCCTGGAAACTGTATTGAGCCAGCTTAAAAGGATCTGGTTTGTTACTGAGTTTTCTATTAGTAGAGCCAATATCTGATTATGGTTAGATAGTAGATAGTTTTTAATATTGTTCCTGTCAATCAAATAAACAAGATAAATAAGCATACAAAACTCCTGAAATGCTTATTTCCAAGATGAGGGTTTTTGGTAAAGTTTCATGGAGGTGTCATTTTGACAACAGAGGTTGCACATGTAACCTGAGAATTTAAGGAACTGAAAAAAAAAATGTCAGCATCATGCCTTACAGTGGCTTGATAGATTCAGACATGATTTTGTTTACGTAACCAAGTGGAATTGAGTTCTGCGTTTGTCCAGACCAAGTGATGTGAAATCAACTCCAAGTAGCCATTTCGTATCAATGTGTTAGGCATTTTGTGTACCAGTGCAAGAGCACAAAACTTTGCAGAAGGACTGGGGCATACAGGAAATGATGTAACCTACACTAGAAGCCACATTGGGAGCTTGATTTGGTTTGAATGTATGAGTAATTTTTGACAATATATGCATGTAAAGTATCACGATGAGGTATTTTCAAAAAAGAAACAGAAAAAAATTAGTTGTGGTAAGTGGCTATGGGGTTGCAAATGGAACAATTTGAGGAAAAAAGATAGACACATAACAATATCAGAACAAAAGCAATATTTTAATGAATCATATGTTGAGTAGTGCTTCTTAACATTGCTAATTATAATTTTTAACCCAATGAGATTAACAATTTTACCTGGAGGTTTTATTTAACAGAAAGGTCAATAGAGATAGAGAGTGCATTTCTTTGGAGTTATGTGGATCAGGATCAGTGATCCAAGATCACTGGTGCATCATGGTGCATCAAAAGAACTCATGAATCCTCTCTGGTCAGGGATTCATCAGTTCCTTTGATAAACCATTTGAGTGATCTTGGATCACTGATCATGATCCAGATCACCCTAAATGAGTGCACCCAGAGTGTCATCATAATAGATTTCAGGAATAGTAAACAGAAAGATAACTAAAAAACAACAGGGTTCAATGTACAGGGAAGTTCATGATGGTATTGTACGACTTTAAATACCAGAATCTTAGAGGTTTTCTTATTATGGACATTGTATCAACAATGGCATGCAAACATTGTAGTACATAAATTGGGTAACCCAAAACATTACTTCATTCCAATTTTATTGTCGATCCAGCAACTTGTTTCAATGTTGGTAAATACAAGGCATTCATAGCATGTTATTCCAAAAACGATCCTTGAAACTGGACAAAGCATCTTTTGTTTTAAGTAAATTGTCATGACAGCCGATTCTTGATCGGTATTGTTCAACAGAGATTCCCATATAACTTATAATTTTATTTCTGACGGAATCGTTGGCTAGCAGACTCTTGTCAACTGTGAGTGGGTGGTTCGTCCAATTCGATTCAACAACAACAACAACAACAACAACAACAAAGGCAACACAAGCACAAGAGAGTCTCTTTTGCCTTCAAGCAACTTCAGGGCATATCAAATACTTTTACACACTTTCAGATATTCTGAGATATTCCCAAGCAGGTCTACTAAGCAGACTGGAGTTGAAATGTTGACCTATGAGAGCACAACTCCTCGCTGTAATCCGCACTTAGAAGACAAGTCGACTGTAGGAAAGCCAGCGTGTAAAATCTAAGATGAACGAATAACTAGATATAAAACGATCTTTGACAACGCGCTGTGTTACACCCACAAAATAGCCGCTTTCTGAAGCTTGGAAGATTACGTAACTTAGCCGAGCATAATCTGGAGCCTATCTTCGACGATAGTAAACCACGTGGCAACTAATCTGTTCACCGTGACAAATCCAGGAATAAATATGTTCTGCCATGGCATTGCAGCTTCTAATGACAGTATTGTGGAGCAAAAACACTTCAAGGACTGGCGGAATTGCAGCACGAATAAACTGATCTTTGGAAATTTTTGCACGTTTTCTACCGACTAGGCTCGCTTCGCAAAATTAAATGCAAGACCGGTATCCTTCATTACGCAGTTATCTAGGATAATTTTGCTCATCCGTAGCGCAATGAATTTGGCCGGGTACATGATGAAAATGAAAAAGTTGTCTCGATCTAGCGACAGCTGACATTCTTCTGTTTCCGCTACTCCAACCACTTACCCTGGGTGCCAGAGGTTTTTCTTGCGCGGTTTCCGTGTCGGTCATGTCTCTATTGTGACCCGCGCGAAAAACCTCTGGACCAGAGCGCGATTTCTTTGAGGGCGCCGAGCCAATGACAAGGCAGTTTAAATCTAAAAAGTCCAGAAACTGGACTAGAAAGCTGATTGGCTCCTAATGACCTCCCAAGGGTTTTCTAATCTTAAAGACACGGTAATTGGCTTCTAAGAATAGAAGAAGCGTGTGAAATATTTGTTGCTTGGAGTTGGCGGACGTTTGTTAGTGGGCTGAAAGATTTGTAAGTGATTGAGATCTGGAAACAGCCATAACAAAAGTTCTTGAAACGTTCGACGGTGTGCAGAGCAAAATGGATGGAATTGCAAATTTTATACGCAGCAATGATGTGTTGGCGGTTTTACCGACGGGATTCGGGAAATCACTGCTATTTTAATTAGTGCAAAATGGAATTGACTAGCCTACACGACTTCTACGGTTCGTGACATTTGTATATTTGCCCTGTTAGGTCACTCGACCTTTTTGTCGCTTCAATCGTGTTTACGAAGGGCACTTCATGTTGTGTTATTCGGAGGAATTTTACGCAGAATATTAAGCCGCTATCTGCATGTCGCTTCGTTGAGTGTGACACCTCTGTGATTTGCCATGTGTTAGTGTTTTGTTTTGGCTTATTTCCACTGCAAGTTTCTTGCAGCTCTCTGATCGAGCTTATGTTCCTCGAGCTTGATGTATGGGTTTATTCTTCCTTTGATCGTTCTGGTACCACAGGATTAAAATATAGCTCTTTACGCGCAAGTCTGTTGACTGCGAGCTTGAACAACGTTTTGAACGTGCATGTTCACCATTTGTAGCTTCTCCTTTCCAACGAATAATTTTTTTTTTCGTTATATTCTTTTAAATCTGCCACTTCCTTGACAGTCGCCTCGAATTTTTCGATCCGTCGGTAGCACTTATTACAAAGAATACGCTGCCCGACGGACAGATTGTCGTCCTCGACAGTCAAAAGCGTCGAGATTCTTACGCAAATCTTAAGTTTTTTAGCATATTCCGATAAAAGGCTGTAAAATCCACCATTACACATAACATTCGCGTCACATAAACGGCACGACAGCGAAGCCTTCGAATCAGGAAACTTTTTTCACCGGAGTAGTTTTAATTCCTGGGAAAGCCATGAAAGCAAACCAAACGTTATGTAATAATCGCAATCCACATGTCATCTGTCATGTCTTCACGTGAAAGTCCACGTGTTCACAATGGGTGAACCTCGCTGTGATTGGTTTAAATATAATCCGATAAAATTGATCAAAGTTCAACGAGCAGCTCTTTTTATGTGGCGTTTTCCAAGTTAGGTTTTATCTACGAAGAGTTCTATTGTGAAAAAAAAAAAAAAAAAACAATGTCTGACAGTGGAAATTTTTTACAAGGTTTTGTAATGTGAAAACGTCAATGTAACAATGCTTTAGCAGTTGAAGCGATCGACCCGTAGTTTCGTGAATGATCGAGAGCTTTGTTTCAGTTTTTGAGGCTCCATATCGCATCCGATTGGTGGTTACACAACCGACCTGTGAAAATCAAATTAAACTGATCACGGCCTATTCATATTCACGGCAATTTATTCGTCCCTACTGATAAATCAGTCGCACGATTACGCGCAGATGTGTTTTCCCGTCTCTCATCGAGCAGAACTAGAAGGGAAGCAATGTCACGCAGGGTATGCATTTGCGCGCTTGTTTTGAAAGCATCCTTCAAGGAACTAATGTGTTAAAAAAGAAAAAAAAACGATTAAATAAAAAGAAAACGAAATGAAAAAGAAAACACATCCGTCAAATGACATGTTTTGCATGGCAAGAGAACACACATTTTAAGTTGTCTAAACTTAAAATAACGGGTTTATTTAACGTTGACACAACAAGGAAACGAAAGCGATCACTCGCAAGCGGATACTTGCATTTTTTCGCTTTTTTCTCTATTCAGTGCGAGAAGAAAACCTCATTGTCATTGCCAATATCAATGTCGAAGTCCATCGGCTTGTAAATTCCATTTGAAAAAAGCCACATTATAGTCCATGAAAACAGCCACTCTATTTAAAACATATCCCGCCGGAACGTTTTGATGTTTTTGTCGACCACTCAGAAGTCAGTATCCGCCCGTCTGCATGTGTTATTTTATTCCCAAGGGGTTATGAAAATATATCTCTCACTTTGATCATCTATCCAGAAATACGAACGCTCTCTAATGTACCCATAAAAGGCTCCTCCATCGACAAACCGTATTTCCCCCTCAGTTGACCACCGTTTCTAAATTGCCTGATAACCTCAAGGATGGTATCATGCAGATGTAACAAACGCACCCTAGCTGTTTTCGGCAACGGCTAAAATAACTTTAGTAGAACTGACATGTCCCAAGGCCTGAACTGAAAGCCTTCTCTCTATCCCATCATTTTCTCTTGAAAGGTGTTATCTTTTTTCGTTGATGATTTGTACTGGTTTCATTGATAATAAGACCTTAAATTGCTTGCTCTACCAAGAAAAGTTGTTTAGTGACAATTAACGATCGAAAGGAGATAGCCAGCTAGCCTCAATACCCGACGAAGGATTAGATCCTAATAAGACTTCAATAGTTTCTTGTTCAAGCTTCAAGACCAAAAACCACCTGGAGGTGTAAATTGGAGAAGGAAAGGCAAGAGGCAGGTTGGAAGTCATGTGAGGAGGTGCGGACCGCTGCAACCAATCGAGGAGAGTGGAAAAGCTCTGTGAAGACCCTATAGGCCACAAGGCACGAAGAGGATAGGTGAAGGTGAATAGTTTGTTGTACTTCATGACTAACGGCATATGCTCCGACCTTAGCAAAGTAAATTGTACCAGTGCTAATAAAACGCAGACGATAGCTCAAACTGAAGACTATATCCTAAATGGTAATCGGCTTACTATCCAACATATTATACTCTTCAGTAAAAATTGCAGATGTCCAACACAGCAACACTTGAATAGAATGGAAATGAAATTCGCCTTTATTTGAGCAATTTTGGACTCTCAGAGTCTGGGAACAGTCTGTTTACGGGGTAGTAACAAGGAGTATATGCACATGTAATAAAATAGTCTGTTGGTAATAACGTGGTCAACAACTGTTGGAAGCAGACTTACTGTTTCCAGATAAATAATAATGATGAAATGAACTTAGCGTCAGTTTGGTTGAGCTCAGTGATGGCAAAAGAAAACCCCGTGTCTTATCAAAAACCCCTGATAGGGTTAATTGTATACTTGTAAAAGAAAGTCCGCTTCTCCGGTGTTCTTTGTTTTATGTTTTAATTAAGGACTTGAACTTAAGGACATTGATTATCCCTCAGTCGAAAGTTTTCTACTGAACCAAAAACCATACTTTTTCTCGCAATTAAATAGGAAACCCTTGCCGTTTGGAAGCTTGGTTGCTGGTTGATTTATTTTTTTCTAAAGACCCATAATGATAACTTGAGCTTTTGTTTAACGTAGCTATTTCGTGTTTCTCCACTTAAAGCTACTTGAGGCTTCGCCGTCTCACAATGCTGCTTTACTGTAACGGGATGCGCCATTTAATTTCATTCTTGTTTCCCATCCAAAAAATTCTCCACGTTTAAAGAACAGAGCATTTCAATCGATTGTTTATTTGCACCTTCACTGTGTACGACTAATCAAACTTCCCTTTCTAGTTTTAGGCTTTCAATAATAGACAGCGAACAATAGACAACAATAGACAGCGAAGAATTATTTTCGTTGTTTAAAACCTTTTTCATTCTAATTGAGGATGCCGAATGGGTTTTTGAGAAGAATATATTCAATGCACCACAAGGTGCACAGTTTATCGATAGGAACTAATTATAAACTGTGGAGTGGCTTTTCAAAAACTGAGGACATACAAACTTACTGCTCGACTGTTTTTCTCGCTCACTCTGTACCTTGATGAAATCTCCAGCAACAGATAAGTCGTCATTTCTAAAAAACGTATTTTCTTTGACGGTGTTATTTTAACGGGTCTTAATAGACGGAAAGCAGAAATATGTCAAAAAAATAATAAATAAAATTTGTTAATAACGTGCGAATGACAGCTGGAAGACAAATTGTTTCCAGAATGGTTTTAAAACAGTGCATGCCTAGGTAATTTTTTTCCTGTGGAGGGAGAGCTTTTGGTGTTCAGTAGCTACTTATTTAAACCAATTGTGCTAACAAAACTACTGATTATCTGCTACATGTAATCACGGTTAAACTTTATCACGTAAGAATTATTTGTCTTTGGTTACTATGGAAATCACATCTGATGAAGATTAGCGATGACGTGAAAGATGAGATAAATAAAACAGTAGATACAGGCAACCTTATCCTTGTGTCATTCAGGGAGATTTCTATTTGTTCTTTTCAGACAGTTATACTTAGTACTAGACGCTTCTTGTCATTTCCTTTTCGAAATTAAACTACAAAGGTGCAGAATTAGTTTACAGCTCAGTAGCGGATTTAGACCTTGACCTTAAGGGGGAAGGGGGCGTGTGGGGGGGAGGGGTGGGGGAAGGGTGGTTTTGTTTTTCTTTCCCCGCCGGTCTTCCTCTTTTGGTGATTTCTACCCTTTTTGACTCAAAATAAGGAGAGAGGCCGCCACAGAGAGGCGGGCCCGCAGAAAGCTAAGTGGCAGCTCCGACAGACCAGAGACAGAACACAAGTGCGATCTCTGCAACAGAAAACTGTGACTCGCACATCGGCCTCTACAGCCACAGACGCCGATGTTCCAGCCAAACAGGCTAGGATGCTACCCATGGTCAACCCTGACAGCCAGAGGCCTACAAGGAGGGAGGCCCAGGACCCTGACCCTACCCTAGATCCACCACCGGAGTTATATTTGAAAATCGAACAAAACGTCTTCCTCCAGTAGACGTTGCAAATAGCGCATGACCAGAAACATTTTTCTGAGGTAGGAAAAGGTTTTGGGTGGTAGCTTGTGGCCAGGATGTTGTAAACGGAAACCACCTTCAAAATAAAGAATTTGAATCTATGGAGAACTAAATTTCTTTTTTTAAGTGGGAAGGGACCGCGATATGCAAATGTATTTGCTGTTACCGAGGGCATCAGTTTGTCGGATTACGATGCCTTTTTTAATAGAGGAAACCAAAGTTGATATTAAATGTAATAAATATGTCGTAAGAAACGACATATTTTGGAATACCTGCCGACAAATATATTTGCAAATATATCTAGCTAATTATTGCGGTAATACCAATTTAGGAAAGTATTGCGAAATGGCTGTTAGAAAACCTTTATTTTAAATAAAAGAATTTACGTATTTCATAGTAGGTAATTCAGTGGGGAAAGTATTTTACTTGAGCTTAAATGATTCTCTTGGTCCTATTTCTTTGTTCTCTTTGTTATTTAATAGTTAAAAGGCCTAAAAGAATAGCTTCTCAATATAATTTAGCTATAAAAACGTTAGCAACATTATCCTTGTGTATATTCTGGGAGACTTTTCAACATTTCTTTCTTTTTGCGCACGGTTGTGCCAAGTCCACTATAGTTGTGGTTCTTGTCATCTTTCGTTCCAAATTAAAATCATTTCAGGCGCAGTTTTAATTTACAGCAATTTTTGGAACCCGAACATAACTACTGCCTGCAATAGACTTTGCAAACAGCGCTTGATTAGTAGTAACATTGTTCTAGGGTAGGAAGACGTCTTGATGATAATATTACTCATTGAAATTTTTTTGATTAAAATGAAAAACTTAGTACATCGCGCGAAAACTTCTTTGGATTAACTAAAGTTACTATGGCGTTGATATTAGAACTGTGTTAACATAATATAAGTTCAAGCAAGCCATTTGATTATCAGTACAGTATTAACAGAAGAGCTTCAAAAGCCTATACCGCAACACACAGTAGTCCTTTGTTTATTATCATGATTCGTGATGTTTAGGTCAAATCGGGGTTTGCTGATTTTAAAGCTGATTTTAAAGCGTATTTTACACACACCTAAGTAAACAAATGCACTTTTTCAACATTTGTGTCTTTGTCCTCAAAAAGTCTAGTTTCTAACCTGTCTCTGATAGCTGAATGCTTTCTCTTCTAAGAAAAATTATCGACAAGTTTTTGTTCTGATTTACACGCGGACACAAACATAATATAACATAACATAATATAAGTTCAAGGTCTTTGCAATCAGACATTTTAGGGACCGTCGGCTCAAAAATGTATGGTTTTTATTGATTTTCTCGAATTTGAAGCGCTTCGAGCTCAAAAAATTTGCCATATTTTTTTCATATCTCCCTAAAGGCTATTGTTGGTCGAAAAAAAAGGATAATTCGACCTCTGTCACCCTATATTTGCCAAATTTTGCAGAACAACATCAAAACATAAGTTGGAAAGCAATTTGAGCACGTTTTATCTATTAATTTACAAAACCTGTTTTCAATTGGGATAAAAATAGGTCGAAACTGAGTGGTTATTAAAGTATGTGCTGCACAAAATAATTGGCCAAAACCCCGGAATATGAAGGCCCGTTCTGGTCAAAATGATGCAGTTATTTTTTATCTGCGCATGAATCAATTTTACGCGTTGGTCGAAGTAATTTTCTTTTTTCTCTTTTGTACCTCTCAAGCATTTCGTTTAACCGCCGAATTTATTTTGTTATTTTCTTTGTTAAATTTTTAGTAGACTAAAACTATTTTTTGTATGGATGCAAGACAGTATTTAATCCCGTGCATTATTTTTTGTGTGTGTGTTTTGTATAAGTAATCATACGGTTTCGAGTTCAATTTGGAATTAATTTGCACGAGTGAGTTTTAATCAAAACGCTGAAATTGCAAGAGCTTTTTTGTGTGTTTTCGCAAATCTATTAACCTATAATACCTTGTGGTGTTGTCTACCACGTGTTTTGACAAACAAAGATAGCGACAGCCCCTTCGAACTCGATTCCCAACAAGGGAAAGAAATTGCTCAAGCTGCAACGACTGACTGGCTGCCACAATCTCCACCGGTGTCAAGCGTCGCGAAATCTTTTGATAACGAGCAATGCACCATTTTAAAAAGAACGGGCCTCCATACTATCCGACATTTACAAGACAAAGACTAGTTCTTTTTTACCTTCTACGGCTTTTGAGGGAAAAATATACGTAGCAATGTAAGCGATATATATATATATTTTTTAAAATTTCGATAAACTACGCCAATTTAAGCGCTCCCAAAGAGCCATCTCAACTTGATTATTACGTGGCATTCGTTTAATATTAAACTAATGTAACCTAAAAACCTCTATCATTGTGTTGTGTATAGCAAAGCAGCTTGCGTCCCATGTTTGTTTAAAATACCTCGGACGTTTTTCGTTTGAGTATCTTCTACCCCGACGTTCGTTGAAATCCCAGGCCCAGAGGGTTTTCTCGACTCCTGCTAATCTGCAAATGCGAGAAGAAAGTCTTCACTTCATAAACAGATCTTCCTTTGCTTGTGTGTGTATCGCTATAATTAATCAATTCAGAACGAGTTCGACTCAAATCAAAATTATATTTATTTTAAACAATTCACCAGTTGTTTGCACTCTTCTTAAGGTGGCTCAATAGGGTTTTAAGAGCACGCGCACCGATTATGCGAGCTTTAGTAATGTGCGCGCGCTAGCTGACGCAAGCTCATGCAAAGCAGCGAACAAGTCAACAATATAGCTCAAATTACAGCCCAGAAGTAGAAACAGAAAAACCATTTAAAAGAAAACGTAAATAAAATGATTTGGACGGAAAGGTCTTGTGTGTATTTTGATGAGACCGCCATTGTCGAGTCGCTCATCGACAAAACCGCGTGGTTCGAAAATTCGGGCATGCTCACATAGCGATCTTGGCGAGTTCCTATTCTGATGGCGTAATTGCCTTGGAGGTGAAAAATAGAAAAATCCTTATCCGATTTCTCGAATTTCCTTCGGTGAAATTCCTTAGGATTTGGCAGAGAAGTTATTCCTTATTAGCTTTCCTTGCTTTCAATTTATCAGAAAAATTTGTAAGACAAGGTTTTCGCTCAGCCAAAAAAAACACACTGAAAATGCTAAAAACGAAAAAACTACCTTGACAACCCCTACTTTTTTCGATTTTAAAAGTTTCTTCTTGCCAGACTCTACCCGGTTTGAGCATATCAGAAAATTTTACCGAAGGAAACTGAAGAAAATTGAAATCAAAGTCGAACAGACGTCAAAAAATGGCGATGTTTGAGTAGTTTTAATTTGAGACTAAAAGCCTTGATAGCAGAGGTGACTGTTGAACAGCGAATTTTGACCCTTGTTTGTTATGTTTCAGTAGCTTTGATAAGGAAAATAGCAAAAAGAACGAGAATATTAACTTTAGATTGAGGCCACTGGCGCGCGCTTCGTAATTTTGCATAACCCTATTGAGCCACCTTAAATATTTTTAGCAACGTTTTATAGCTAAATTATATAGCAAAGCTCTTCCTGTATGCCTTTTAATTATTACATCACAAAGAGAGCAAACATAGCAAACGAATTCATGTGATTAAAAGTAAGAGAAAACGAGAAACAAGGAAACAGGAAAACAAGTTCAAGTGAAGACTTCATATTGAATTCCCTACTATAAAATACGTGTCTTCTTTTGTTTGAAATAAAGGTTTTTAAACAGCCTTTTTGCAGTATTTTCCTAAGTGGTATTATCATAAAATAATGCTTAGAGATAATTGCTGTTAGGTTTTTTCGGCAGCTTTTAATTGTTTTCTTGTTTACCAAAATATGTAATATCGTACGACATATTTTTCATATTTCTAACTTGAGTTTCATCTTAGGTATCCTTAACAGTTAGATTGACAGGCACTGTTCTCCATTGTTTGAAATCGTACATTTTTTTTAAGGCGGTTTTTGTTTACAACATTGTGGGAACAAAGAAGAAATACTCATGTTCGAACTTCCTCTACTTAACTTTAGGGGCTATTTTTTACCTACCTTTTTTTTTTATTTCTTCATTTGTTCAAAGAATTTCGATGAAGAAATATTACCACCGAAAAACTTTTGCTATCCTAGAAATATTTTTCTTGTCATGCCCTCTTTGCAACGTTTACTGGGAGCGGAAGTTTTGCTCAGTTTTGAAATAAAGCCGTAAATTAAAACTGCACTAAAGATGACAAGAACCGCCAAGCATAGTGTAAGCATAACTTTCCTGAAAACAAATAGTCTCCAGAAATGACACGAGGATAAGGTTGCCTGCATGCACCGTTTGGTTTATCTCATCTTTCATGACATCGGTAAATTTAAACAGAATATTTGATTTCCTTGGTAACCAAAGACAAATGTTTCTTTTCTGATAGAGTTCAGGCGTGATTACATGTAATAGATAATCATTAGTTTTCTTTTAACACAGTTTGTTTATTATAAGCAGCTACTGAACACCGAAAGCTCTCCCTCCACTCGAAAAATATCTCTAGCTTGTGCTGTTTGAAAAGCATTCAGGAAACAATTTGTCCTCGATCCAGGTGTCATCCGCACGTTATGAACTAATTTAAATTTTGACATCTTTCAGTTTCCCGTCTAATTAGGAAAACAAGTTCAAGTGAAGACTTCATATTGAATTCCCTACTATAAAATACGTGTCTTCTTTTGTTTGAAATAAAGGTTTTTAAACAGCCTTTTTGCAGTGTTTTCCTAAGTGGTATTATCATAAATGCTTAGAGATAATTGCTGTTAGGTTTTTTCGGCAGCTTTTAATTGTTTTCTTGTTTACCAAAATATGTAATATCGTACGACATATTTTTCATATTTCTAACTTGAGTTTCATCTTAGGTATCCTTAACAGTTAGATTGACAGGCACTGTTCTCCATTGTTTGAAATCGTACATTTTTTTTAAGGCGGTTTTTGTTTACAACATTGTGGGAACAAAGAAGAAATACTCATGTTCGAACTTCTTCTACTTAACTTTAGGGGCTATTTTTTACCTACCTTTTTTTTATTTCTTCATTTGTTCAAAGAATTTCGATGAAGAAATATTACCACCGAAAAACTTTTGCTATCCTAGAAATATTTTTCTTGTCATGCCCTCTTTGCAACGTTTACTGGGAGCGGAAGTTTTGCTCAGTTTTGAAATAAAGCCGTAAATTAAAACTGCACTAAAGATGACAAGAACCGCCAAGCATAGTGTAAGCATAACTTTCCTGAAAACAAATAGTCTCCAAAAATGACACGAGGATAAGGTTGCCTGCATGCACCGTTTGGTTTATCTCATCTTTCATGACATCGGTAAATTTAAACAGAATATTTGATTTCCTTGGTAACCAAAGACAAATGTTTCTTTTCTGATAGAGTTCAGGCGTGATTACATGTAATAGATAATCATTAGTTTTCTTTTAACACAGTTTGTTTATTATAAGCAGCTACTGAACACCGAAAGCTCTCCCTCCACTCCAAAATTATCTCTAGCTTGTGCTGTTTGAAAAGCATTCAGGAAACAATTTGTCCTCGATCCAGGTGTCATCCGCACGTTATGAACTAATTTAAATTTTGACATCTTTCAGTTTCCCGTCTAATTAGGACCCGTTAAAAGCACACACGTAAAATCCGAGCTCTCATTCTTTCTGAAGCGTCTTCTAGAAAAGGCCGGTTCTTACCTGTTGCTGGAGAATTTCATCAAGGTACAGAGTGAGCAAGAAAAACTGTTGAGCAGTAAGTTTGTATGTCCTTTTTGATAAGCCCCTCCGCAGTTTATAATTAGTTCCTATCGATACACTGTGTACTTTTATATGCATTAGAGTACTTTCTTCACAGAAACCTATTCGGTATATATCCTCAATTAAAAGTGAGTAAGGTTATAAACAAAGAAGATAATTCTTGGCTTTCTACAAGTTTTATTGAAAGCCCAAAACTGAAAAGAAGCCTGAATGGTCACATACAGTAGTTAAGGTGCAATTTAACTGTGGATTGAAATGTTGTTGTCCTTGCGCGGAGAAGTTTACGGATGAGAAACTAGGATGAAATTAAATGGCGCACCCCCTTACAGTGAAACAGCATCGTGGAACGCCGACCCCTTAAGAAGGGAAACACGAAATAGCTATGCTAAACAACAGTTTATCATTATGGCCGGCTTTAGTATAAATCAAAGTGCTCTGTGAGTAAACTCGTGAAGTGAACGAATGAGTTAAAATTCTTTTGGATTATGTTTATTATTATTATCTGGTTTAGGGAATATTGTGGTTGATTTTCATGTTTAGAGTACGAGTAGTAATTCAGTGTTCACTCATAATGAACCAAAGAAAAAAAGCAATTAAATAGTTGGATAAGAAGGCATTACAATTGAAACGATCATGCTTATACATTTGAGAAGGATGGACGATGTCGTGTTTTAAACATTTTTCATTTTTGTTTCTGGTTCACCAAGAAATAGTTAGCAGCAAATGTGGTTGAAAAGTGAGCAATGGAAATACTGAAAAATCAAGACAATACTGTCTTAATGAAAACATTAATTGTTCTCCCTTTATCAAATGAGATAAACAGAAACTAGTTTAAGTTTTGTTGCAAACTGGCATTGTCATCTTCTGCTTATAAGGATTGTACAAGGCCATGTTCAAGACATTTTTGATGGAAGTTTCCGATGTAAATATTCCGTGAAATGCAAAGCCTAGGCGATATTTCCATTCCGAGTTGCAACAAGGCCACAAGGAAACGAGGGTTATTTTCCTTTGTTGAGGGAAGTTAGAGAAAGTTAAGCAAAAAGACGAGAAAAGACTTCTAGCTCACGTAACCAATGTAGGTATGCCAATGGCAAAGAATATAGAATGAACAAATTGCCTAGAGTATCCAAAGTAAAGAGTATCTAGTTCTGTTGCAGCTCTAAGTTTCATTGGCTTTAAAAACAATGAAAATGATTGGAAAAAAATAAAACTAGCCTGTGAGAGCGACGGTCCGATTGTTTTGGCTCTTTCTTTTTATCTCTCTCTTTTTTTTTTTTTTTTTTTTTGTTCTTTTTTTGTGCATGAAGCAAGTGCAGGAAAAAAACAGGTGCCCTCACATGCTAAAGAAAAACACAAGTGACTACAGAGCTCTCAAGTCTCACACATTGAGCGTGAGACTCACGCAAACAAATTCAATCTTACGCTCTCACGCTAAAACTATTATTTCTCACGCATTTGAGATTCCTTGTTCCTTTAGTGAAGTTCCTTCATAACAAACTATATTTTATGATATAACTTTTAGTCATTGTTTGGTTTGTACTCGATTCAAACACTTTATTCTTGTGCAGAGCCAGCGTTTCTCTGGCCAATGGGTTTAATTGGATCTAAATACTTACTTTTAAAGCATGACATTTCTGCTCAGAAAGAAGGAAAACACGTCTTAGCTACTTCCATTTTTCAAAATTTCCAGGGGGAGCATGCCCTCAGACCCCCCTAGAGTAGCGGGGTGACGCCTGCGGTATCACAAACAACGGCTGCGCCGTTGCGCGTCTCACTCTTTACCAACAAATCAACTTGAGAACTCTGCGACTAGCAAATGATTGAGCCACGTGTTTATGAGCTAGGCACAATTTAAACGTCCTGGAAGACTGATAGTTTCAGACTTCAAATGGGATCTTTCCAGGGTCGCATTGCTTCCCGAATGCTAGCCAAGGGGAACAAAGACTCTTGGTATGAGGCTGCTAGCACTCCAGTGGAAACAACCAATCAGTCTATCCGCAAGAACAATTTGTTATATCACCGGAGATTTTGATCTTATCTGATCACCGACCAGTGCGTAATTTTAGCAAATGTGATCTTCAGGTTTCACTTGTAAAACTTGATAAACAACTTTACTGAGGCCTCGTCCACACTTCGCTTAAGGTATTTCAAAACACAGCTTTGTTTTAGGGTTAGATCTTCCGTGCACAATAATTTGCCAAGAAAACGGGCGCTCCTCAAACGAACACACTGTTCAAACTCAAGGAATTTGAAAACGCCGGCTTTGTGATTATGTGAACGGAAAACGTTTTCAAGATGGAGTTTTTCCAAAATGATGACGGCATGATTCAATCCTCAAACACAAATCCAATGTTGCGTTTTCAAATTCTCCAACGAGGTGTGAATGGAAAACAATCGATGTGTTTTCTTCTCCCCCGCCCGTGGGAGTGATTAACATCCTTTTCATGTTTCTCCGGCATAGTGTGGACAGGGCATGAGTGTTTGCAGTTCCAGGGTGCCATTTAAAGTTAATGCTTACATGCAGGTGCATGACCGCCTCCACTTAGACTTGCCACAAGTAGACTTTTACTTCTATGAAATGAAATCAACTTGTTCCGCTTGCTTAAAATCTGCGTGTGACAATGATTCACAGCCTACCCCTTATTCCCTGGAGGTTTTTTGATATATTTCTGAGCCAGCGTAAGCAGAGAAATAAGCCGTATGCCCAGTAACCACAGCCATGTTTAAGATCAGATTTCAAGACATAATTTATTAAAAGTTGAATAAATGACGGCCAAAAATATCCAAAAAATAATCAACAAAAAGAACTCTACTTGAGGTATATTAAAACTGATAAGAAAAGAAGAATTGTTTTTTTTTTGTTTTTTTTTTCTGTTTGCCGCACGACAGCCGAGAAAATTTGAACACGCAAAAATGAGTTCATAAATTAATGACTTTGGAGGACAAAACGTCACCGAAAACAACAAAATTTCAATTCATTTAATATAGCGGATAATTGACATTAGAGAAAATTTCGGAAGATAAAAGCGAAAAGACATATCTAAACAACGATTTTAAAGACAAAACAATCCGAAAATTTCTTCGCAGCGAAAAACAATACAGCGCAGTGAAAGAAAGATTTAAGTTGGCAATAAAAAAGACGACAAAAATAGCCAATTATTTTGAGATAAATCGTCTTTGAATTGTGTTTAATTAATGCCCACTTAATTATTTTCTCAGGTGTTTTGTAGCAGCTGAATAAAACTAAAACATGTACTTGAATGGCGCGAATAAACTAAACAAAGACGGCCGCGGAGGTAGCCGCAAATTAAATTAAATATGCAGAAATCTACGATGCAAAACTGCTGTTAACTTTAAATACCTAAATTTGCCAAAGAGAGGTAACCAAATGAAACACACGCAACAGGAAGTGCAATAACAATAAATTTTCATTCAAGATGAGGCAGATAAAACTATTTGAAAAAGAAAAAATGTTCAAAACTTTGCAAACATGCTTCACTGCGTGATAGAGACAGCATGTTCAAATTAATTCTTCATGCGCGAAAGCATGAGTTTTTGCCGACGGCTTTTGCAGTCAATTTATCGGCCGTGGCTTTACCCACGGTTCAAACGTTTGAATTAAACTTGGAAGTGATACTGTACATTACCTTTTTTGTTTTGCAAAGTCTAGGAAGCTGCTTTTAATCCGCGATCTGTATTCAATACCCAATTGACAGGGAAACGACTTTATAAACACACGGACTTCAAAAGCATGCATTCTTAATTTCAGTGTCGGAACTTTCTGGCCCCAAAACTACAGCTTTGACTCCATTCTCGTTCAGGCTGGACACCTGGGGCGCTTTCCATTTGGTCAAAAATTCCGAAAATTCCGGTTCGGGGCTAAATGGAAAACGTTTTTTCGGTTCGCCCGACCGGAAAATTCCCAGAAAAAGTGAAACTACCGGGACTACCTTCTAAGCGGTTCCACTTTTTCTGGGAATTTTCCAGCCGGGCGAACCGAAAAAACGTTTTCCATTTAGCCCCGAACCGGAATTTCGGAATTTTGACTAAATGGAAAGCGCCCCTAGTCTTTCTTCAAGGAAATCAAAGGAAAAATAACAAGACCAACTGTCTTAACAACTTCTCTTTCACCATGGCGAAAAACGTCAGTTCAACACAAACGGCTCGTTAAACTCTCTCCAGATGAGAGAGTCAGTGCAGTGATCGCGACAACTAAAATGTATTTTTCAACTACTACGTTGATTCACTCCGATTTCTTCGAAATCAAGCTTCTAGGCGAAACATCTTGTTTAGGTTTTAGTACCTGTGTTGTGTGTAGCTTGAGAAGAGTCCCGGTGCAAAACAAGCCATGAAGACCTTCCCTCAAAACAAACCTTGCGACTCTATTCGCCGAAGAATGAACACATGTGACCTCTAGCCTTTAAAAGAAGCACTCCCGAGTTTCCAAAAAATCCACAAATACCAAATATACCCACTGACAGTTGTTCGGTAAAGGACAAAATTACTATAACAAACTGTAACTCACAGACAATCCTCGTACAGACTGGAGCCCGCTGAGTTGTCTGCGGTTGTATCGTTGATACTAATACCGTAGAATTCCGAAAGTAACGGCCCCCGTTACTTTCGAATTTTGCGGGCAAAAGGGGCCGCTACTTTCGGGTAGCCGTTACTTTCGGGTAGCCGTTATTTTCCGACAGGTAAAAAGCCTTTGTAACTCGAAACGGTCTGAGACAAAGAGGGCGCGTATTAAGAAATTTAAAAGTCGTTCCATTTAGGCATATTCCTAAAATGTAACGTAACCAGTTAAACAAATAGTAAACAAAACAGACTAGCTTAAGCGGTACGCTATACATACACGATTACTAAAACTGTACAGTACATTTTGACTCTTCACTAACAAATTAATTTCAGTAAAGTATTGCAGTGTTCATAAGTTTCACTCACAGATTAAATCATGCACAAACCGATTCTTTAAACGTTCTTTAGTCAAGCATGTGCATGTTCTCCAAGATAATCTGAGAATTTTTCCATACATACATACATCACCTTTATTTCATCTCGGATTTAAAAGAGTAGCTAAGAATAGCTAATTTCTCCGAGGGAAAAAAAAAAATTATAATAATAAAAAAAAAAAAAAACTAAACCAATAAAATCGTATATTATATATAATAAACCACTATTTACATAAGAGACAATTACATTGTTTTTCTAAGTTCTAGTTATCTTATCTTATCTTATCTGTATACATTGAAAGATAATCGCGGTTTCATGACAAACGTTGGTGTTTTTCTTGTTTAAGTTACATCCCAAAGAAGAGTTATTATTTGTATTTCTCTCTTTCCAGTTGAATATGTCACGGTACTTCTTAAGATCGCTTTGTAAGCCGAAGGAAAGTAATGCTTGAAGTGAACATCAAACACAGCAGTCATAACAGTGTTTTGTGACCGTTTTATGGTAATTTTTTTTAAATGCCGTCAATTTCGGGGGGCCGTTACTTTCGGGGGTACCGTTACTTTCGAGATTTAATAGGGAGGCGAAAAATTAACGTTACTTTCGGGTAGCCGTTACATTCGGGGGGGGGGGGGGGGCCTTACTTTCGGAATTCTACGGTAAGGTGTTTATTTTGCTGTGCTGTGCACATGATGTTGACATAGCTACCGAGAACGTATCTAACGTTCAAGAATACCGTTATCGACTCCGGGTATGGGCTGATATTTTAATTGCTTGTTTTCATTTTTTCGTTGTTTTTAACGATACAAAAAATAGTTTCTCTGTGTTTATATCATTTCGCTCGCTATATGCGGCATACCTTAAAACCGTACTTCAAGGACTTCACGGTTTCTGTGAAATCCATACGAATTCCGCATCGAGTGAGAACTTATGCTGCTCATCGGTTTTACGATTCTCGATGTTCTCATTTTCGGTAGCCGAGTCTTCTTTAACTGATATATTTTAATTTAAACCTTTCAAACAACTTATTTTAATTAAAGATAGACAGCAATTTAAAAGTAGGCCGCAAGCGTATCTTATTTGCATAAAGTTTGCATCCCATCGAGTGACACATTTGCCCACAACTCACGATAACTCGTGCTGCGCATGCGCTTCACGAGTTAAAAAGGAGCAATCAAATTTCCAACTCTTTTCATGAATTGAGTCACGTAAGTTTCTTCAACTGCAGCGGTTTCCTTTTTATTTGCGAGAAAAAAAAAACTCGCATGTTTTTCGGTTGAGTAGAGAACTTTCAAGGGATAATCAGTTCGGGCGAAGCCCTTAAAACATAAAAAAGAAGAATGGAGAAGTAGTGGGCTTTCTTTTAAAAGTATACAACTAACTCCATCAGTGGTTTTTGATAAGAAACAGGGTTTCTTTTAAAATCACTGAGCTCAACCAACCGGCATGCTGATAACTACCTTGTGAGAGCAACTCGTTACTTTTTAAACTGACGCTAAGTTCACTCCATTATTATTATTTATCTGAAAACACTAAGTGATCTCGTAATAGTTGTTGACCACGTTATTACTAGCAGACTATTTTATTAGATGTGCATATACTTCTACAGACTGTTATCAGACTATGAGAGTGCAAAATTTGCCATATTTCAAAAGGCGAATTTTATTTTCATTCATTCTATTCGGGTGTCGGACATCTGCACTTTTCATTGAAGAGCAGAATATGTGCGATAGTAAGCAGATTACCTATATAGCATATAGTCTTCTGAGTTATCGTTGCTTATTTAAGTATTCGTTAGGAAACAATTCACCCCCTCTCCGTTTTATCAGCAGTGGTACAATTTAGTTTGCTTTGTCGGGGCATGCCTCGTGACAAATGTAGTCATGAAGTACAAGAAACTATTGAAGTGGTATTATAAACAACGAAAAAGACAAAACCCTTATACCTACATCAGATCTAAGCTGCACGTATTCATTTATCAGCTCGTAAATCCTGAATATATTGAAATATTATTTCCTTTTAATTGATGATTTAGAACGCATTGGAACAATCTTGTATTAGTGGTAACGGCTGCAAACCGCGTTGATACTGACGCAAGTTCAGAAGTGCTCGAATGCATAAAGTTCATAAACATTTATAATTACTGAAATTTTAAAACCAGAAACTTCAGCTCTCACACTTTTGCATCAGTGTGAAATGTTAACAATGGGAACAATTAAATATGATATATACATTTTTCGTTTTCAATGGTGTTCAAATCTCGACTTCTAAATCGCCAGCAGATAATTCAGTCTGTATCCATTCTTATGTTCAAAATTCTGTTTTTCTTCTTAGTCGAGTTGTTTTGAAGCCCCTTCGCTGATTATCCAATCGTGCGACCAATTTGCCAGCTCCTTCAGCGGTTAATTATTCTGAAGAAGACGCGTACTATCACACAAAGCTTTCAGTTTGACGCACGAAAGCAGCTAGTTCTTGTCTAATGATCGTCTAATCATGTTTCGGCTGTAATCGTTTATTTGCGAAAGAACCAATTGAAGGTCTTCCTCGCCTTCAGTGATTAGACTAAATAGACCCAGGTCCCGCATCAGTCTAACAAACAATGGCACCAAATCGAGGTCAGGGTGGACAAAAGCATATGGTAAATGTGTGAAAATGTCCAACCTCGCTCTGGAATAGTAGAAAGGTCTATAAGTCTGCGTCTATTGATATTTCACCTAGCTATCAGTTTTTTATCAGTTTTGGTACAATTTGCCTTGCTAATGTTCAGGCATGGCTCAGTGTCGGACCTATCTATGGTCTTGAGCGAATGAAGAGTCGACATTTTCGGTTATCGAGAAGAAGCTATCCGGCTTTAATTTAGACTTGAATGGTCGTAAACCAATTTCTTTAGAGCATGCAGACTATCTCCTGTCTTTTGACTTTGAAACAAAGATACATCGCCCGCAAAAATATTACACTCATCAAAGCTATATTAAATCTGTACTCAGTACAGATTTAAGATTAGTTAAAATTTACAATAAATTTATCTTAATGATATCCATCGTTGCTGCTTATTGAAAGCACGCAATTCACTGCAAAAAAAGTTTTAGTACTGCTGACGACTATTACCCTCTCTTGACAAGCAGTCGGCGATGTTCCGGATGCTACAATTTCCCTCAAGTGGACAGGTATTCTTGTTGCGGCAATTACAGATGCTATCGATTTCGTCTGATTGTTTTGATGGTTTGTTAATTTGGGCATTGTTGTGGCTGGAGAGTGCTTTTTTGCGTTTCTCATACAGCTGTAGCTCAGCTTTACAGTGTTCCGGTTGAGGATTTAGTGCAGTGGGTTGGATTTAGGAAAATTCTGATCAATTAGCTGGAGGAAGAATTTGCCAACTTTTGTTTCAACATTTTGGCTGTATGGCAGATTGAGCCACAGGATGTTTCTTTGGTGGTTTTTTAGAGCCGCAAAAGAAACACCCTGTGGATAGCATTATCGCTCAGTGCTTTCCGACGTCTCTCTCTCCCGGAGGTAGCGAGAGGAGGAGGCGACTGGAATTCAGGCTAGTAGTCAGTGAAATATGTCAAATAATAAGTTCAGCCATTCAACTTTGAAATATTTGTGTAATTTTTGGTGTTGAGTTTTCTTTTTGAGCATTATGAGAAATTCAACGATTAAGTGAATCAAATATATCTTTATTGCTTAGACAAATGAAACCTAAATGAATGCGAAGTTGCGTGACTGGGAGACACTTTAATTGCATGTGCTGTAGCTTTGCAGCTGTTACATTCTCACCAAGAATCTAAATTAATCAAGCCAAGATATCTCCATTAGCGATTTTAGAAATTAATCAACTTGTATTAAAAATATTGATCGAAACTGATAGGCATTTTTACGTATAAGCCGCACAACAGGAGCCATAATCGGGGACGGAGCCCGTAAGCGCGCGCAATTTCTAGTATTGGGGTTGGCGCCATGATATGGGACAATTTTTCTATTTTTAGAACAAATTGCGCCATCGCCTGTGGCACACGCGCGTACATTGCTGCGAGGATTTTCGCGGATGTCGCGCAGGGGAAATGGCGTCCGAAATTCCCGAAATCGTTTACGCTTTTGGCCCACAACTCAACGCTTTTATGACTGTTGGGATTTTGCTTAAGTATTTTCGCCGTAAGTTGCTCCAGTTTGAGTGAAGACAGTGCCGAGTTAAGGTATGTCCCGCTTTATATCGCTGATCAAGTTGAGTTCCGCTGCTCCTTCTACAAGAACTTCACATTACTCCATCTAAATTTCACATATGAAGTAGATTAACAGCTTTTCCATGTTAAACACAGAAAAAAACTAGTTGGAAATGTTTAGATATAGCAGCGTTTAGGCCCAATAAGTGACAAGAGGCTTACGTGTGTAAATGCTGCTTAGTTTTGTCTGTATAAAAATCCAATAAATTGTCTGTTGTCGATATTAAAAGAAGAGCGCCCGCCGATGCGTGTTTTGTACCTTCAGTAAAACATAACAAATTGGACTTTGCACTTTGGTGTGAAAACGTACATCGAACTCATATAATGTCTACTAGTTTTTGAAAATTTTTAAGGTTGATTAATGTTTGAGAACATATTAAAAGCTTAGCTGAAAATATGTGAATAGAGCAGAAATAATCAGAAAAGTTACGATGACGCTTTTAATCAACTCAATCAAATAAAGTTTTCGATTGAGTCAAAACTCCTTGTCTATTTATTTTCGCAGTGTAAAGTTTAACTATGTGAAAGAAACACACATGATGTTAGTAGCCTTTTGGTGAACGTTGGTGAAAATTTTTATAATATCTCAGCACAAAAGACAACGAAACAAATCTTTTTCACGATTTGTTCACAATCTGAAAACACCGACTCGGACTTGAAAGTGCACGCGCTGCACTATGCAAATTAATGATCTACTCGTACGCATCAGACTTGCCTATCAAAAACTTTTGCAAACTCGCCAAACGAGCAGAAACAACAAGGAACTATCAAAACGGGTTTTGGTTATGATTAAGCATTGTTTGGCAAACTCACAAAATTAACTCGATACCGGAGTAAACAGTTTTCTTACAGAACTTTTCTCTACAAAACAAACACAAAAGTTTACGCGTACAACTAGCCGGCGAGCGGATTTTATTCATTCACAGCGCGAAATTAAAGAAATTCTCTACCCTGAAAAACACACCTGTTCCATTAAATCAGAGCATAAAAGTACACATAGGAGCCCTGGTTCTTCTTCTCTGCCTTATTCCCTGCCATCACTGTGAAAAATCAGAAAAATCGGCAATAGAATCTCGCAACTCTCACCATTTCCTCGCACAACGTGACAACATCCACGCGAGAGCCCAAGACACGTGCGTGGATCAGCGCGGATATATGACGTCAGGATGGCGCAATTTGTTCTAAAAAAAGAAAAATTGTCCCATATCATGGGTCCACGCGCATCCCAAGACTTAAAGTCTCCGTCCCTGATTATGGCTCCGGCCGCACAAGTACTAGCTATAGAAAAAAAAAAAAATAGGTCCGCAAAGCGTATTTGTGTGTGCTTTGATTTACTTTTATTCCATTCACTTGGAATTATAGTTTTGAACGCCAGTATTCGAAAGTTAAAGTACGACAAGTGAGAAGCCATTACTGGAAAGCTGAAGGTAAAATTTTAAATAGATTGAGTATGACCATAGGTGAGTGGTTATTAATTTTATTAAAGGCTGTTTACAGATATCAAATTAACTTGTGCTAGAGGGTTTGCTGGAATATCTTGGCCAGTCACACAATAAAGTCAGCAACTGAGAATTTAATAGTTGGTCCCAAATAGACACCTTGTCAATGGTGTCGATTCCACTGAAGTTTTGAATATGCTTTGTCATGACTGTGAAGAAATGTTGTCATGTGGAATAAGAATAATCAAGTTGCATTTAGGATGTCGGTTCTTTTGTTGATTGCCAGCATTAAGATGACGCAAAATATGGTAAAATGTTGCTGTAAACACGGTAAAATAATATCAAAAATAAAACTTCTTAGATCCTTGTGATGTTAAAAAGATATGTTGCTGATTGACTAGTAGTTTTCAAAATAGTTTCTGGATAGAAGAGTGCATCCATGTTTGTCTCTGGATTCAATATTAATCTTCAAGCGGCTGCTACCATACAGCTGTAGTTTTATAGAGAGTTGTGTGATGGAGCCTCCAACAACTCACATAAGTATAACATGTGGTATTCCACATGTAAGAGTTAAACAGCTGGCTGTGACAATGTATAAAATCCATAATAATCTTTCCCCATCGTATCTGAGGCGGATCTTTACCAACACCTCAAATGTGCATTCACACCATCTCAGAAATTCTGAGTTAAATTATTTTGTCCCCAGACCCAGAACTGAGTCTGCAAAAGGGAGCCTACACTACAGAGGATCTGTTCTGTGGAAAAAGATTCCGTCAGAGTTTAAAAAACTGCCTAGCTTAAATGTTTTTAAAACTTCATATCATGGGAAAGATTTTTCTAATACACCATGACCCATTGTAACTCTTATTATTCATAATGTAAGTTTTTGTATTTTTAACATTATAGTCAATAGTTCCTTAGAGTATTTTAGTCTAGTTTTAAACACGATTCCTAGGAAGACCATGTAAAATGATACGACTTCGTGTATAAATAAAGATTGATGATGATGATGATGATGATGATGAAGGTCAAAGACCCAAGTAAGACAACTTTAAACTAAAAAAAGAGTTTAACTTGTAGTTATCTTTGCTTTCTCACATATTTGACGTTGATTCGAGCCGTTGATTATTTAAATGAGTGAGAGCGGACAGATCGACCCTCAAATTATTCACTTCATAAGGCCTTCATTAACAACAGAGCAACAGTTCGAAGTGATTTTATATTATCCATTTATCAGAAACAACTAACACTTAACAGCTTCTAGTGACAAACTTCTGATCGATATGGAAGACACTGATAAGTATTTAACCAAATAGAGTGTTTGAAAGGCGTACGTATCACATATTCAGATTGTGACTTTATGATCATTAGAACTTGGTTTTATGTAGCTCTGAAATTATTATCATTTTACTATAGTGCACATCTTCACAGAGAAAGAAAATGGTCAACATCAACATCTAAATTTGTAATGTTTCGAAATTTCGTAGCTGTTTGAAAAATCGTATTGCCCTAATACATTATGTATAAAAATAATAAAGTCTGTTTCATTTTCAGGTGAAGAAAATTGCGTCATGTTGCTTGTAATTGCGGGTATTTGTTTGGCTTTCTTCAGTGGGAACGTCAGCGGCTACTCAGGTAGCTCATTATAAAATGTATAATAATCCTCGTTTATCTTTTGTACAACGAAGAAAGAGAGATACCTAGTAATGGAATTTGTCTCTTTTTCGCAGTCGTTATTCGGGTCGGTGGCAACGCTTTACTCTGGTCATTCGCCAATGGCGGAAGGGAGCAAATAGGTCAAGTCGTTACGATCTTTGGCATGAGATAGCTTCGCTTTGCCTCTTTTCAGGGAATGCTTTATCCTTTCAACAGCCGTTTTTGTTCCGTTATGGAGTTTTCCTGTTATAATCCCCAATCTTGAAAATGTAATATGTGTAATACTCATTACGATTTTTAGCTGAGTCGCTAACTGCTTTGGTTACTGCAAACTGCAGGGGTCTTGGGAAAGTTGAGTTAATCATTATGACACGAATTTGGAACAAAGAAAAAAAATCTGAATCCTGCCGGGAATCGAACCCATGACCTCCCGAACACAATAAAGATAGGGAATTTTAAACTCGGCACTGAAAAGTGAAAGGTGATCTTTTTCTGTTTAATCACCATTTTCAGTGGCATCACACACGCTTATTTCATTTTAAAAAGTTCAACCTGTACTTCTTTATATAAAACATTTTTTATATATATATAAAATGTTAAGTAGGGCAATTCTTTAGATCTTAGTTTCAAGGACGCTTGCACATGATATACAATGTGAAACAGCTAAGAATCCTTATCGATTATTTTTCAGGTTATGCACTGCTCTTCCCAAACAAAGGAGTAACTGATTATGTGAATATATGGGGAATGCGCAGTTTGTCCCAATTCACTGTTTGCTTTTGGATGAAGTCAAGTGACACAGGTCGTGGCACTGCATTCAGCTACAGCGTATCAAGCCAACATAACGAACTACTTTTCTACAACTATGGGAGCTTAAAGCTGGTTATCAATGGGGAATCCAGGTAAAATTTTCTTAACTCTTTTACCACATTTCCAAATTCAATTTTACAATTATCTGAAAACGAATAATACCAGATGAGACGACTATGCCAGACCTTTAAATTAAATGATTACGCGGTTTAAAGATATTATCTAAAGACATATACGTCAGACCAAAATTGGTTGACCTTAAGACTCATTTTGCATGGATAATAACAAAGAGAAACATTCCACTTATGGGCGTATCATCAAATTGGTAAAAGTTTTGAAGTCTAGATTTTGTCTAGGAAATCGTAGGGAAACGCATCTTTACCGTGGCTTTTAAAATATTACGCTCAACTTGGGTGTATTGGACATGGGTGGCTCAAAAAATTAAACAAGCAGACATTAAGTGAAAAAAAAAAAATAGTTCAGCCGCGTTTTCGAAAATAGTCGAAAATGGCCGATTTAAGATACCAGGGACCCTCGCTCCCTACCTCTGACGAGTGCTTAGCGTAATGGCCGCTAAGTTACCAGGGGCCCTCGTTCAGAATACAGTGCATCGATCATTCTCTCTCTGATGAGTGCTTAGCGTAATTTAATGCAAATATATATGACAGAGCAGCCCCAGATACCTGTAACCTAGCAGTATCCAAAATAACCGTAACATTCTTTTGTTTCTTATCCGGGCAGATTAACGGGAGTTTCAGCTAATGACGGTGAATGGCATCAAATCTGTGCAACCTGGGAGAACGTTAAAGGCGAATGGAAATTCTACAAAGATGGGAATATGGAGAAGACTGGGACCGATTTCAAGACAGGGTACGTAATTCAGGCAGAGGGGTCTTTGGTGTTGGGTCAAGAACAAGACTCACCTGGAGGAACGTTTGAACAGGCAGAATCATTCCAGGGAAACTTGGCAAATGTGAATGTGTGGTCTTACGTTCTGCCAGAATCCACGATCAAGGAATTGTCAGGATGCTGCCGTGCCGGCGAAGGAAACGTGTACATGTGGTCCCATTTCATATATGGCATCAGGGGAAACCCACGTCTTGTAATCCCTTCTACTTGCAAATGTGTCTACTAGTTTGAACAGAGGCTTGCTTTCTTTAAATTCAATTTAGCCTGTAAGTTGTGAACAACATTTAGATGATTTAAAAGAAAGACGTTTAAAGTTTTATGTCTAATGTAGTATAAAGCAGAACTGCATCAACAGTAAAAGGCAAAATCCAATGTAACTGGAACGTAAGGGAGAAACTAGTCTTGAATTCACATGTCGTTGGCCATTTAAGAGAGAATTGAAATAAACAGCTGTAGCTATTGAGACAAGTTATCTCCCTTGCACTTGCTGTCCTTTATTGATTCAAAGTCGTTTAATTTTTACCTTGTCTGACATCTTATCCTTTTTTTGCGTGCGTGCGCCAGGCTACCTCTATATCCCTAAGCAAAGAAGGTCAACCTAAGAGATACGCTGATAACAGTGTCATGCGGTCATTAAACAATAGGGGTATCGAATGGTCCCTTCGAATTTGAAAGTGCTCTCAAAATTTGGCCTTTGCTCGAATTGCTCGCAAAAATTAGATGAGTGCTCACTTGCTCGTGCTCGCAAAAGTTTTGCAAGTGCTCGCATGCTCGTATTTTCGTTAAAGTTCTCTACCGTATAGCATAAGCGTAATTTGCATCTTGAAAACAAAAAGTGACCCTGGAAACAATGTTTCCCGTGTGGCAACAAGGGTTGAAACATTGGGGAAACATTTATTATTGAAACTGACCGGCCTGAGTTCAGGCCCAGGTAGCAGGGTAACCCTACCTGAGACAATTCGCTTGTAAAGGCGGACTATCTTTAACCCTCTTGAGAGAGAACGCTTGTAAACAACGCCTTAGAAAGCTTCAGATCCTGTTTAGCGTCCACTCACTGACTTTTGTAAAGCTAAGTGAAGTTTTGCAGCAAACGGCATATCAAACAAGGCATAATTGGCTGTAAGCTACTGGGAATGATTGAACCGCGATTAGGCATGTTGTCTAGCTTTGTGCCTGTTGTCCTGTTTTGAAAGTGTCAGCCAGATTACTTGGCGCGAAACCACGTTTTCATAAAAAGAGATCAGTTATTTGTAATTTCTAAAGTGCTCGCTGCTCGTGCTCGCAAAAATAAACGCAATGTTCGCATGCTTGCAGATGTTCGCAAAGACCATTCGATAGCCCTGACAATAGGCCTTTTGAGCGATAATGTGGTTATTTTAAATTCTATTGTTTCAAATAGTTATTACGGGATGCTCAGGCAGCAAATAAGCATCCCATAAGAACTATTTGAAGAAATAGAATTCAAAATGGCTGCCGTATTGCAATGAGCGTAACCTCCACCACCCCTCTCTACCCCTCTCCCCTGCTAAACACATTTGGATAGTAGTGATTTTGCATTGAATCTAAACTTGTTCATGGAAATAATGCGGCGAGAGTTCTCACAGAAACTTAAGAGAGTTGAAGCAATCAAGACGGTGACATCGAGGAAACGTGCGATTAAAAAAGGAATTTATATTAAACAACGAGCCTCGCGATAATATAAAGTCATTCAGTTTGTCTAATACAGTCATAACTAACTCAAAACGGGTATGCAACACGGCGATTAAGTTCGAAAAATACAATTTGGCAACTTCACGTCGTAGTTTTCCAGAGAACGACAAAGGAATGTACCAAGATTTATAACGCACGTGTAGAGCAATTGTACTGCTCACTAACCCTTTGCTTGGTCATATTCCTGATCCCGTTACCGTTGTGTCTTACCTCTCTCAGTTAACTCAGTTAACCCAAGGCAATCGGTTGGAAGCTCAGAGAATTGGGTTAAGGTTAATAAACAGAAGATAACACTTGGAAAGGTGAGCGAGTGTTAACGCTGAAGGGTGAATAGAAACCCTCGATTTATAAACGACTGCTATTTCTTGCATTCTTGGAAATATTTGTTTTTTTCAGCTGTACTAGTATAAACACTGTTTTAAACTTATGTAAATTCACACTAAGTTCTTAATGTATTTCACAAGTCATACTTTACAAAAACGGAGGTTCAAAGATAGCGACAAATGTATGTCGATTTGTAAAAAAAATTATCTCGCCATGTCATACGCTACAAAAAAAAGAAATGTTTATTTTCCTTCTACTGCGAATGTTGACATTAATTGTATACTTGCTTTTTGTTTGAGTGGTAATCTTGCAAGAGTTTCAAGGACATAACAAACTAGTGAAAGATTCCTGCATGTGGCTCTATACTACTGTTTCTAAGCACAATTAACGTGTAAAGTTTACTAGCTTTTCTATCTTGGTTTAACCCGTTCGGTTGTCTAGCTTTGAAGTTTATAAACTCCGGTTCATTCCTAATTTGTTCACGTCCCAGGCTGATATCTCTCGGTATCAAAAAAAGAACTTGGCCTACTTTTAATTTGTGCAAAACGAGCGATCTTTGAGGAGAAGAATATTCGAGAGTAAACAGTTTCCATTACAGAAACCTTTTAAAGTAATCGAAGTCGCGCAATAAGTAATTTTACGATAACTGCAGAAATTCACGCGCACTCATTGGTTAATTTTTATTGTCCATTTGCGGACAGACATATGAATTTGAAATTCATGCGACACGTCAGCGAGCGAGAGCGGGC
>JAHPZR010007801.1:22500-45744 GCA_019787425.1 Platygyra sinensis | reverse complement strand
AAGACATGTTACACAACTGGATTTCATATTAGGTTTGTTTAGGTCAAAGCTACTCTTTTTAAATTGTGGCTACTGGGATATCGGGAAGGGATTACCTACAGAGTATGACAGACGACCAACTTGACATTGATCAAAGTACAGCAATTTATCGGGAATTATCGTAACCAATGTCAAAATTTGGCTAATAAAGGGATGTAAATGAAAGCGGGCCACTAATATTAATCACAAAAGTAACTGATTCAATGCAGATGCTGTAAATCATTGCTAATTTAAATAAATATGTAAAAATCAAATAAAACCATGCACTGATGCCACGTATGCTTTCAGTGAGTTTGTTTCTTTTGCCTTCTCTACTCACAAAAATTAAGTTGTGGGGATGAGACTGAAACGTTAAGTTCTCCGGTTTGAACACATTTAAAAAACAATACGGATAAAATGTTTGATAACCACACGGACTTAAACCAATACAGTGGACCTGTTATTTTATGGCACTTAATAGAACTTAAAGTCAAGGGTGGCAGTGAATGGAGCTACTGAATTTTTTTCTACGGAACTGACCCATTTAATGAGAGAAAAGAAAGACGGGGGGGGTTGGCAGGGAAGAAATTGATTATGGTACTCCAATGAAACCGTTAGTTATTGACAGCTAAAATGATGTGGTCGCTGTTTCTAAAGCAAAGAGGAAATCGCAATGGACTCGAAATGGTATGACGCATCCTAAGCTTTTTTTGTACTATTGACTTTACTTCTACTTCGCGCGGTGAGCTGAAGGGATACAACGGCAAATCGATCAAAGATGGATTACTTTACCTTTGTACAGACTTTTACAACAAATTCAGGATTTTCAATGGCCTAGTTGTTAAAGCGTTTAATAGCTCGATACATGTGTGCAACTTCAGGTGCTATTGATTCCAAAGACCACGAGTCATGGCTTTTTCTGTTACCAAGCAGAATGGACGAGGATAAGGACCCGATGGTCCCGGTTCATGAGGATTTCACGGGGAGGATTTTACGAAACTATGACATTGCTTTTAGAAAACGCATTGAAGACTTGAATGAAAAAGAGACAACGATACGGGGCATCGGGAGAACAGCTTAGAGACTGACTCGGATAATGTTTAATGATAATAATAACCGTAAAAAGTTCGACGAAAATACGCAAAAAAAGCATATAAATGATAAGAGAATCACCAAGGTGAAAATGCCAAGAAGATCAGTCTGGTGGATACTCCAGAAAACGGATGGATGCCCTATGCTTCATGCCTTGTGTGGAGGTGGGAGGTGCGTGTTTTAATCCCTCAGCCATGCAGGTGGTCCATGTTCTGATTTGCTTGCCGTTTTTTGCCAACCGCAATCATGCCATGAATGCAAACCATGTTGTCCTGGCTGCTGCAATTCCGGATGGTAAAAAAACGCGGAGACGTCTGGACGATGCCAACGCTGATCGTATCTAAAGCCTGTCCCAGCTCCACTACCAACCTGGGAGAAGGCCCTAAGCTCTGGCTACCATCTTGGCTAACCGAAATAGCTCGGCCATTTCATCCCGCCGCCGGCGAGGAAGGTAAAAGGACGCTGGCGGGAAAGCAGGAGGCGCAGAAAGCTAGTGGGGGTGCAGGCCTAGTGGGCGAAGCACGCTGGTGGGTAGCAGCTGGAGGTGGAAATGGCAGCCGGGTGGGGGTCCCACGCTGGAGGTAGGGGTGCAAGCTGGTGGTTGGGGCCGGCAAAAACTGGAGGTGGGGGTTGCAGCCGGTGGCGGAGCCGCTGGAGGTGAGGGGCGTGCAGCTGGTGGGGCAACAGCTGGAGGTGGAGGAAACAGCTGGTAAAAGTACCACCTGGTGGTGGGGGTGTGGCAGCTGGCGGGAAAGCAGCTGGGGAAGGGGTGCAGCGGGTTGGTGGAGCAGCTGGAGGTGAGAGTGTAGCTGGTGGTGGGGTCATGGAGGTGAGGGTGCAGCTGGTGGCGGAGCAGCTGGAGGTGGGGGTGTCAGCTGGTGGGGCAACAGCTGGGAGGTGGAGGTGCAGCTGGGGAAGGCCTACGCTGGAGGTGGAGGAATGGCTGGTGAAGTAGCAGCTGGGTGGTGGGGGTGCCAGCTGGCGGGAAAGGAGCTGGACAGGTAGGGGTGCAGCTGGTGGTGGAGGCAGCTTGGAGGTGAGGGTGCTAGCAGCTGGTGGTGGAAGGCACTGGAACGGTGGAGGGTGCAGCTGGTGGCGGGAGCAGCTGGGGGTGGGGGGGCAGCTGGTGGGGTAACAGCTGGTGGGGTTAACAGGTGGAGGTGGAGGCGCAGCTGGTGGAGAAGCAGCTGGGGAAGGCCTAGCTGGAGGTGGAGGAACCGGCTGGTGGGGTGGCAGCTGGGGGTGGGGGGTGGCAGCTGTGTGGGGAAGCAGCTGGAGGTTAGGGGGTGCAGCCGGTGGGGGAGCAGCTGGCGAGTGGAGCCACTGGGGGCGGGGTACAAGCTGGTGGGGGAGCAGCTGGAAGTGGGGGGCGCAGCTCGTGGGGCAAAAGGTGGAGGTGTTGAGTTGCAGCCTGGTGGAGAAGCAGCTGAGGGAGGCGTAGCTGGTGGGTGGGAAAAGAGCAGCCAGTGGCGGGAACAAGCTGGTGGGGGTGCAGCTGGTGTCAAAGCAGCTGGCGGAGAAAGCGAGGGTGGGGGAGAAGCTGGTGGAGGAACAGCTGGTGGGGAAAAAGAGAGTAGGGGAGAGGCTGGTGGAGGAGCAGTTGGTGGGGGTGCAGCCGGAGGAGGCACAGCTGGTGGTGCGGCAGCTACTGGGGGTTCAGCTGGTGGGGGAGCAGCTAGTAGTGGTGCAGCTGGTGGGGTTGCAGCTGGCGGTGGTGCAGTGGGTGGGACTGCAGCTGGTGGGGGAGCAGTTGTTGGTGGTGCAGCTGTTAAGGGTGGGGTGATGGAGGTACAGTTGGTGGGGTAACAGTTGGCGGAGGAGCAGCGGGTGGGGGAAAAGTTGGTGCAGCAGCAGCTGGTGGAGGAGCAGTTAGTGGTGGTGCCGGTGGTGGGGGAGCAGCTGGTGAAGGAGGTGGTGGTAGTTGGGAAACGGCAGGGGGTGGAGGCGGTGATGATAGATGGGGAAAGGCAGGAGGTGCAGGTGGTGGTAGCTGGGGAACAGTAGGGGGTGGAGAAGCCTCTGGCCGGCTAGGAGAAGAATGGAGAACAGCTGGAAGTGGGGGAGCCACTGGTGAGCCTACAGTTGATGGAAAAGTGGCGAACGAAGTTGGCGCGAGTGCGGGTGTTCAAGGCAAAGGAGCAGAAGGCAGAGGTGTAAAAGGTAGAGGTGCAGGAGATGGAGAAGATAGCATGAGTGGTAAAATCTTCGGTAAAATACACGCAGAAGACTTTGACAATAGAGAAAGTGAAACGTCTATAGCTGGTGGGTCAACTACGAATTCTAAAATGTATGGCACAAGTTTAAATAGATTAGGCACTTCCACTCAAGTTTTAGGAACAATTAAAAAAGCAAGAGCAACTTCAAATGCGCAGGTCAAGAACAGATAAAGAAGTGTCAGTTTACAGGTACTAGGTAAGGAGCCCTGGCAACACTTGCATCTTACATTATTTACAGGACACAATTAAAATACCAGCCAGACAAAAAGTTAAAGATCAATAGTACACTCATAACATAAAGCCATTTGTCAGTACTGTATCAATAAGAAACTCAAGGTGTTCGGCGGACTATAATAACAATGTACAGTTATTTTTTATTGCATGAAATTGAATGCTTCTGTGTTCCACCTGAGGGTGGGATGGGACTTTAACCCCTATGTAGTCTCCGCCTTTTCTATTAATTTGTGATAACTCTTCATTTAGGCGCGCTCTGATTGGCTGAAACAGCGTGCTTTATCAGAGAACAGAGCACGGGTTGATGACATTAAGCTGGGTTTCAAATTTTTGTTTCGTAATTTTGACGAATTTGACCTAAATTAAACATCCTTTGTAACTCAGACGGCCATAATGTAAACAAGCTATTTGTAAGCAGTAAATATGGCTCACGGAGACCATTGTTAACAACAGTAGTGTAAAAACTGTACGAAAATAACAAGTTTTGTACAAGGGCTCAGCCCTCCGCGATTTCTAACCAACCACGGAAATGAAATTGGACGCCAGTTATCAGACGCCGGCTGGAGCGCGGTGGGGGAAAGGACCATATCCCGTTATTTTCGATTTCCATACAACCCTCATGTCATTGAATAATCAGGACTTTGATTAATGGCCGCCTAATAGGGATGGCCGTTTAATAGGTAGTCGCTTAATATCTCTTCTTTTCACGTCATTTCACTTCAACGAGTGGCTGAGAGAAACCAAGAGCACAGGCCTGTGTTCGCTGTGTACCTCTCCTCTCTTATTTGTATCATTTTCTATTTTAGCATAAAGACAAGGAAACGGGAGTTTCATTCGTTAAATACACTTCCTTCTTAAAAATAGCTTTTAAACCCAATGGTATAGCATCGAAAAACGGCACCTGATGTACATGAAGTGATAAATTACCTGGTTTATCTGCTTAAGTGGTAAACGTTTGAGCTTGTTTTGTAAGCCTGCGAGCAGGCTCACTTGTTTGGATAGGGTATCACGGTCAAAGGCGACAAAGAACCGAGAACCACCCTACCCAAACAAGTGAGCCTGCTCGCAGGCTTTTCTTGTTGGCACTGTTGAATTTCGCTTGATTAATGACGTCATCACCCCTCCAGTCATCTCAATTCCCAGGGACAGCGGTGTGACATCCAACAGAGTTAGATCTTGGATTGCAGCACTTCCTTCGTTTTCTAATATGGCAGCATCACCAGCGGCTAAATACACCACAGCTTCTTGCGGATTGAAGCTTTCGATCAGTGATTTTTCATCGAAATAATCTATCAGTGGGCTCTGAACTTTTGAAATGTGCATGAAACCCCAAGTCACCAGTATTTCATGAATTTCATCCTTGGCCACAGGAGCATCTCGCATACCTTCTCCACAGGCTCTGGCGTGTTTCGTAAGAAGTCTATATTTAGATCTTCAAACCTGTCTTAACCTTCATTATATTGGAGCGAGGCTCATTGAGGCTTTGTCCAATACCAAGCAATTGTGACTAAATGAAAAAGCCACATGTAGGTGCTTTCGACTATTTGCGCCGTTTTCTATAAAAAGAGCAAAAATCGAATATCACCCTACAAATATAACGTGCTTGTAAATCAGCGTTTTGAATCATCCATGTACTCTTCTTACATGATAGATTCAAGAGAAGTTCTTTAGCCGAGTTTAAAGTATGAATTAAGAACGAAATCTTTCCCTGTTAATTAAAGTCACATTGGTAGCACATGGCGTTATGGAAACAGCAGTATATGATTGATCTCAGCCATATCTGAGTAGTTTCGCCAACAGCGCGCACCCCGATTGTAGATACGTCAAGGCCACAAGACGTTTAGCAGTAAAGCGAAGTCTAAAGGTCTCTGTGAGGGTAACTTTACAAAATCTATGACGTCAGAGGGTAACAGTGGAGTGCTGTTACCCACGAGTGTTGATAGACCAACTAATGTGCTATAATTTATCTCCGCAGACCAGCAAATTTTGTTTCCCCCCTCTCCGTCTCGCAAAACATTTGGGACCTTACGCAAAACAAGACGGCGACGGCAACAAGAAAGGCGTCACCAACCAAAAGGCTTAACGAATAAAACAATGGCTGCGCACGTGCGTTATAAATCTTGGTACATTTCTTTGCCGTCCTCAAAAAATCAACAACCTGAAATTATCAATACACCAATTTCGATATATTAAATTTCAGCCTTAAACAAGAGACCTCAGCACGAGACTCTGGGGAATAAACGCCGTATTCGCCAAAGCCTCGTACTGTAAATACCAAGAACAAAAAGCAAACACAGTCCACTGAAGCAAACTCTAAACCAAAGATATAGCTCAGCGAGACGCCATTGGTTTTGGTTTACTTCTCAGTGAATCAATAAAAGCAATGTAATGTTAAACCAAAACTTTTGTGAATCACTTTCGACACTCAATAAATTATAAATGTATGAGCTGTGACATTCCACGAGGGTGTTAAAGAAAGGGAGGGGAGGGGGGTTAAATTTCACTGCTCGGCATTTCTAGTTTCAGGAAAAAAAATGGTATTTTTTGACACAAACTTACGCAACTTATGATGTCTGTAAAGTTACGCCCAAACTACAAAGTATAGCCTTTCTAGATGTCTTTCTCATCCGTCCGCTTTTGTTCTGACCGAGGATTGTCCTGTCACGGTCACGCAATATTGTTAATCACTGTCGAAAATAATACATGTTACCGCTAAATTAAAATTTACCAGCGAACACTACACGTTTATTCACAGAAGTCCGCAACAAGATACTTGCTGTACGGGTAAAATAATCGTTCCCGTCCCAGCGTGACAGTTGTAGCAAAACTGACAACAACAAAATACTAAGAAAATGCACCCAAATGAAATCGGATGAAATACTGGGTACGGAAGAACTTTAAACGAACCTTATCGATGAAACTCCATAAAGCATAAAGGGAAACGTACCTGACGACGACACATAAACGATGAAAACTGTAACGGCGAAAGCATGAAGTGAAATCTAAAACGACGCTAATGCATATTATCTAAAAAGCGGGAAAACACCCAAGTGCGTACGATGCTACGAAAACAAAGGGAAATTAGCATAGTGTGGTAACACAACCAGAATCACGGTTCACGACGAGTTATTTCACGGAGAATTATTTTGGAAACAAGATAACGGTCCACGTCACGGGTTCTAATGAAATCACGGTTCGCGAGAAAAAAACACAAACCATTTCACATTTTACGGAAAAATTAAGCCATTCACGAATCACGAAAATACCTTTTACCACTCTTATGATACCACATAAGTTTCAAAAGCAATTTGTTTCTTCTCAGGTACAAAAGATCTTTACAAAATCGTTCAGTAATAAGACTAACAATTCGATCTAACCCTCCTTATCTACATGATGGCTTTGTCGAGGCTGTTTCTTCTTTGCTGCAGGACTTGGAATAAAGAAATACGGCTTTCAGTAAGAAATGCGTACAATTCTAGGTCACCCAGGTTTTGACATTAAGTAACAGGCCCTTGTAATCGAACGGGCGGTGAATTTTGCATGTCCAATGTCATAAACCTGCATCTGCGAGTTTGTTGTGCGAAAAAACTATAGTGGATCACGCCACTTATCGACGAATCGTGCTATAGGTATAGATCTTTTTAGCCTGGAAGACGACGTGATATTCTCTCATTCGTTTATTACACACAGGATTATTTAAAAATTTGAAAGCGAGAATCCGCAAGAGTATCGTCACACGGTCTGAAATGGAACAACAAAATGCCCAACCTTAAAAGAACTATTCAAGGCAACAAATTCAGCATAAAAATATAACGTCTTTTCCTTTGTTACCTGCAGGGTCTACTGTTCACAGTCCCCTATTTTTCCGTGTGATCCTGAGATGTCGATCGTTGAGTTCGACGGGCCGCCATATTGGTCTCTTGATGCGAGAGAAACTGGAGAGAGTACAAAATATCCGTGGGTAGGGGTGGTGGCTTTTAACTGTGAACAGTCTACCCTGCAGGGTCACTCCCTGGTGTCAAAGGAAAGTATTACTTAAACTCTTCTTGAAGTATCAACAGTAATCAATAGAATTCGTGACAAAACGTTTCCAACTGCTAAAATTTCGCGAATTAAATTTCTCAATCTATTTTAACACTACGAGAATTATGTACCGGTCAATTCCAAAACCGCCCATCCCACCCCCCGGCAAACCCTGGGGAATTTGACTTTTTTGAAAAATTTTGGTCAAATTCCCCGCTATGTTGCCAGTTTAGACGGTCAAATGCCCCACCCGTTAGAGCTGCGAAGAGGGTCAAGTCCCCCGCCCTCCAGGGAAAACAGAATCGCTTACCTTTGGAAATAAACAGAATCGCTTACCTTTGAAGACAAGTTCTGCAAGATTTTCAGCCACTACGAATTTCTTGTTCAGCTCGTTTTGGCTCCACGCTTTAAACAAAGGCATATTCCACGATATAACTATATAAAACGACAACAACAGAAAAACTCACGTGGAATCGACGAGAGCAAGTTTCTTATATTGATTAGATTGAAAATCTAAACATTTCAACCGAAAGGTTAATGAATGAAAAGCTACCCAACCAAGTTTAAGAGTTTTCAGCGCAAAATTGTCCGAATGGGAGCCTTGTAAAAGTTGCAAAATTCCATACAAACCCTTACAATTTTGTCGCCTGTCTACCCAATCCATACAAACTCTCTATTTTGGGTGATATTTGAAGAGCTACCATGTTGCAATTTTTCTCCTCCAAATACTTCTATTCGTGGTTAAGACTCTCAAATTTAGTTGATCTTTCATTTGAATATCTTAGTTTTTCAAATAAACGGAAAACAACCATACTCTTTCCCAGTCCTCTCACGTTTCTGCAATGGCCTATGCGAGTCAAATGCCCGGGGATTGCCCGGGGGGGGGGGGGATGGGCGGTTTTGGAATTGACTGGTACATTATTTAAGTATAAAGAAGAAAGCTTGAACCTTGCGAAAGGCAGTTTCAATTTCGCCATCGATTTATCAAGGACCATTTTAACTTTGTGAGTATAAGTAAAGTAGGCATAGTAGCACTTTCCGGCCATTTTTTGGAAAGCGTTTGGTAACAGTAGAACTTTGTCAGGGATTGATTGATATTTTTGTTAAGTAATGATAATAGGACTGAGGAGTCCAATTCGGGCGACCGCGCAGAGGGAGTCCAATTTGTTTATCAGAACTTAGAACTTAGAATATGTATTCCCACGATAGAGATTCCTGGGAGGGACTGGTAAACGGTTTAGAGCCTGCGGAGGTGAGGGGGCACCTTTGCTGATCTAATGGCAGGCAAAGCAGACTGCTTAAAGCGGCTTAATGTGTAGAACTTAAAGCAGTATGATTACAGACCGAATTGGACGACACGGAATCTTATTACCAATTAATCATAAAAATTTCAATTTCCGAGAAAAGAAGGATAACCAAGTTAGGAAAGGAAAAATTTGCATTAAAAGACCGACAAAGGAGGCGTAATTTGAGGCGTAAATTGAGATTGGTTGATTTAAACTACGACTTTGAATGTGATTGGCTCTTTGAACTTTCTGGTAAAAAGCTTTCCAATAACAAACTGTGCCAAAAAAAACTGTCCGATAACGACTTGGCAAGTAAATTAATGGAAAATAGAAGTCTTTTTCACTAATCACAGTAAAGGAAATTGTAATTTTTTTTTATTAGTTTGGAAATCCGGGCAATGAAAGAATTACTAAGACCAAGGCGAATCTAAATGATACTCTACTTGGTTCGAGAAATTAGACTGACAGCATTAAAACGCAGGTTTTCTTTTTCTTAATTATAAAAATTACAATTTACTCAATTGTGATTGGTTAAAATTAATCCTATTTTCCACTAATTCACTTGCCAAGTTGTTATCGGACTGTTTGAAAAAGGCTAGCAATTGGGCTTACAACACACTTACAACACACGTTTTTAGTCTCGCTGACCAACAGAGTGTGTACCAGAGCGTTATCAGTTAGTTTGTACAGAAACGTATCGCATTGACATAATAAAAAACACATGTAATGTGTAATGTTATTATTCCAAAATGAATTGGCAAGTATTCTTTAATGGCAACTCGATTGGTTTTACACTGATTCAGCGGTCCTTTCTATAACTATAGATTGCATTGTGTCATTTCCTCGACCAATCGATGCATATCCTCTTTGGACAATCCTCCTTGTCCTTCATCACCTTGATGTCCGTCATCGTGGTAGAATCGACAGCCGACACACTCAGAATGCCATCTTTATCTAGTTCAAATTCTACCTGGAGTTGAGGCACTCCACGTGGAGCCGGTGCGATGTCCATGAGTTCAAAGCAGCCAAGAAGATTGTTGTCTTTAGTCATAGATCTCTCGCCTTCGAAGACCTTAACGCAAGAATCAAGATGAAAAGTCAAGAGAAAATCTTTTTTTCAAGTTCCCCCGAGTAGACACCAGGGCGCATTCAATATAGTCACTGCTGGCTATACATGAATGCGGTACCAGGAAGCACAACATTGAAATAACTTTCAACGGAAGTCAGTCGTTACGATATAAGGACAGAAATTTACGAATAATGTGTTGAACTACGTTTTTGTTTTTACGTCAGAGGCTGACTAGGTCCCTGCGGTTTCTTACCCAGCCCCGGAAGTAAAATTTCACGCCAGTTATCCACATGGCTAGAGTGATGAGGTGGGATAAAGACTATATCCCATTTGCTTTTTGCGAATTCCATACTATACCTCATGTAGATTCAAGCAAGCAAATAAAAATCATTTGTCATATACACGTAAAAAAAAAGGATAAAATGTTTTTATGTATAACAACAACATATCATGTCATTTCGCTTGAACGTGTGACTGAGAGAAACCAAGATCACAGGCCTGTATCCGTTGTGCGCCGCCAAGGAAACGGAGGCTATACATTCTTAAAATACGCTTTCTTCTTTACATTCAGCTTTTAAACCCAATCGAAAAGCAATAAATACCTGGATTTTAATACCCTTTTGGTTGTCAGCGTAAGTGGTAAACTTTTGGGTTTGCTTTGTTGGCATACTTGAATTTCGTTTAATTAATGACGTCATCACCCCTCCAGTCGTCTCAATTCCCAGGGACAGCGGTGTGACATCCAACAGAAGTAGATCTTGGATTGCAGCACTTCCTTCGTTTTCTAATATGGCGGCATTAACAGCTGCTCCATACACCACAGCTTCTTGTGGATTGAGGCTTTTGTTAAGTGGTTTCCTATCGAAAAGATCGCTCAGTAGGCTCTGAACCTTTGGAATCTGCATAGACCCACCAGTCACCAGTATTTCATGAATTTCAGCCTTGCTAAAATTGCTATCTCGCAAAGCCTTCTCCAATGTCTGTAATGTGCTTCTAAAAAGGTCATTATTTAGGTCTTCAAACCTGTGTTAAACAAATAACACTCATTAGTATAATTTCAGAGCTGAACAAAGAGTTTCCAGCAATCTGATTGGTCGAGCGGTTCCTTATATGACGCTATATAAACCGCTCCAGGCGGTTTATATAACATTTTCGAGGCCTGGCTACTAAGCGTGCCAGCTTTGCTATCTCGGCAAGTAAACATGGCGGGCAGTTGGTGAATGAATTTTTCATCTATTCGCAAGTTATCACTCCAAGTCCAGGATAATTGAAAGGATAGAGAATTTTCACAATGACTGCTGTCATCCTTGGACCGAAAATCCTTTCAAGAACTCGTGTTCAAGGCAGTTAAGAATCTTAAACGCAGTGGTTACGTTGATTGCCAGCAGGTCGGAACGATTGACCGAAATCTGTTTTTCTCCAAACTAAAGTTACTCATTTTGAGACAATGATAACAACTTCGGATGAAGTCAACAGCGATAAAACAAAGGTACCGGAAGGATTTATTTTTCGTAGTGTTTTTGCTTGATTGTTCTTCTGCCAAACTCGATGAGTAAACTGATTCACAATCGATGTAAGCTTACACGTAAGCTTCTTGTTAAGACTATATAGATGTATACGTGTATGCAAACGAACAATTGGGTCCCTCTTTTAATATTTTAGTCTGTTATTCTCTGTTGTTCAGCTCTTAAATTATACTAAAACAATTATTCGCCTCAGGCTCAGTGGAATATTTAGTAAATAAACCCCTTCAGGCGGCTGGTATGTCGGCTGATAATGTCCGCGGCTGAGAGATTGGCCGAAAAATGAACATTTGGCCGAGAAGCGAAGCTTCGAGGGCAAATGTGAAATTTTGAGGACAATCTCTCAGCCAAGGACATTATCAGCCGACATACCAGCAAGCCAGAAAGGGGTTTATTTATTTTATAACCCTCCCATTAATTTTCAGTTCGCAATAAACCGCTCGTAAACTGATGATAAAAAAGCCATTGGTGATCTGATGGCGAATGCGGTGATTGACGTGAGGGAGCAAAGTAAATTTGATTGGTTTAACTAACTTTATTTCCACTGTGATTGGACCAAATTTGACAAGCTGTCAACTGAATTTAATTCTCGTAACGCCCCTTGGATCAAAAACTCGAAAACTTAGCGCTTTTGGTTCATATATTCCGACGTACTGTTCATAAACTTGACTAGAAAGAAATGTATTTCAGTCTCAGAATTACATCTGTGAAACACGGAATGTGTAAAATCTGTAGCACTTGAAGGTGGACTGATTTTTCGTCGCTCTCTCGCTTGAAATGAAGTACTTCAGCCGGTTGTTGTTGTTTTGAGCTAAAGGTCACTGGGGTTTCATCTCGCGTTGGTTTTCACGGCCTCTCTTTTCGAAGTAGAGAATGGTGTTAAACCATGCCGAATTTGCAAAACTTTCTGGAGCATTCAGACCAAGCTGCGACTGTATGGTTTTCCTTCCACTGAATTTTCTGGTTTCTGCGTAAAAAGGTTTCAACATGGTTCAAGTGCAACTGGAATTTTTGTCTCCTTCCTCCACGCTAAAGTCGGACGCGAACGGTTGGTTTATTTTATAGTTAGTTATCACATTGTATTAAATCTTTATTTTGTAAAATGAATCGGTTTAAATTCACGTAGGACTAAATATTAAAAGTCTACTCGTGACTTTCTCCACCTTCAAAGACATTGACAGCGTATTTTGGTGACTTTATTGTACTTTCCGGAACAGCACTTGCCATCAGCTTTTTAATGTAATCATCGCTAGACTCAGTAACACCAGTTTGGTTTCCTTCCATATTAAATAAGAGAAAAGAAAAGTTGAAATTCTTGGGCTGACTGTTTTTCCTCGACGGAAACAATCAGAGGACAAATATCGACGCGGGCGGGGGTTATTGCGTGATACCTGTCCGGCAATTTAGATCACGTGACGTAAAGTAGCCAATAAAATCAATCAAAAATTAAGGGGTGGGTTATAATTAACAATTATCCTGCGAAATCGCGCGGAATATCGTCTGATACTTAGCCGACGAGGCCGTAGGCCCGAGTCGGCTAAAATCAGACGATATTCCGCGAGAATTGAGCAGGATAATTGTTTTATTATTCAACAAATTGATAACAAAATTGATTTCCAAGCTCGTAACATTTTTAAACCTTTCTGTCGACATTTTTTCACTCACTTTTCTTCCCACGTACGAAGCTACGTATATCGCCGGATATCTGTTACCTACGGATGACAGATATCGAGAGCATCATGACCATAGTTGGATAGTGTTACAATTTGTTGAATAATAATGTTGAATTATCCCTCGACTTCGTCTACCCGGGGCTTATTCTACAATAGTCACCTCGCCTTCGGCGAATAATTGTTAATTTATCGTTGGAGCGGAGCTTATTGAGGCTTTGTTCAATACCAACCTAATGTGACTAAGTAACGCCCACATGTAACCCCTACCAAATATGATGGTGTTGGAAATTCAGAGATTTTTAGCTATCCATGAACCCCCGGATTACCTGATAGAATAAAAATGAAGTTCTTTAGCAGGAGTTTCAAAGCCTCCATCAAGAACGAAACCTTCCCGCGTTAATAAAACCACAATGGTGCACTTGGCGTAATGCAACAGCTGCCAGTATATGATTGAGCTTTAGCCATATTTAAGGAAGTAGTTTTTAAAATCAGGAAAACGCAATCCCACCCAAAGTAACATTAATATCATTTTTCGGCCAGAAGCGCCAACGTTTGAATCACTGCCGTGCCACGGAGTCGTGTAGCCAGATAGCCCGCAGGTCGAGCCAGTTGTTAGTTACCAAACTTAATTCAAAAGTTTGATTCAGGACATCGTATTTCTGTTCGTGCTTTGTGGAAACGTGAATCCTGGAGTTTAGTCGAAAACTAGCCGAGAGCACGACGTCCTGAACTGGGCCTAGTTGTTAAAAATGAAGCGTTTTGAAATTACCATGCACGGAACAACACGCCATCTCATAAACGTTCTTCACTTTTTTTCAATCTTTGCAATTGTCACAATATATTCACGTGTTGACAAAAAGAAATCCATGTGGTACAACCAGCATTCTTACATAGCCAGGAATGGGTTTTTCTCCAACAGCGCGCCACCTCACGGTGGTCACGTCGAGGCAACAGGAAAACTTCGCCGTAGTAAAGCGCAAGTCTAAAGATTTTCTGCGAAAAAAGTCGACTCTGTGCAGAACAACATCTATGCCGTCAGAGGGCGGCAGTTGCACTCTTACCCACGAATGTTAACGGACCACCGTTCGTCACAATGAAGTCTACTAATGTGCTATGTAACGAAGCACTTAATAATTGGTACCTACTGGAAACCAGTGGAATTTACCTAGGATAGCATCGAGCTTCTCCGGAAACAAAATTTCAAACTGTTCCCTCAGGACCAGTCATTCAGTGTTTTATATTGTAAACGGATAAATGCTAGATATGATAATTAACAATTATTCCATGAGCGCGAAGAAATAATTGTTTATTAAATTCGGTGCGCTCGTATACTGGAACTTATAGCTAAATTTTATCGGTTTTTAATTTACAAAACGACCGGAAGTTCACGCAGCAAAAACAACAGCACTGAGTGAGAAGTCACACGGCATGCACGCCGTTTGTAAACTTAGACTGAAAAGGGGGTGAAGTTCTAAAGAAACTGTGGCGCTGCGTGGGTGGGAGTATTGAAAGATAATTCGCTCCGACGAAGGGCTATTAAACGCTCGAAACGTCCGCTCCCGAATCTCTTTACTGTGGCCACTTCACCATTAATCAACCCCAGTTGAATGGTATACTGGACTAAATTTACTTCATCGTAACCACAAGTAAATGACAAACACTAAGCGCGTTGTGATGGATGTCTCAAAGTCGAAATCTTCTTTAGCCATGAGAGCTTTAGCAACAACCTCAGATGAGGTAGCAGACGACCAAGATGTGCATTGGCTGTTCAGCGGCAATACTCAGTCGATGAAAAAGCTGAGTTCTTTGGTGGTGATAATTCCTTCCGTCGTTCCTTCTTATATCCTTTTTTGATTGCGATCTGCGCTTCCCCCCCCCCCCCTGCGAAAATCCAAAGTCCCTTCCCCCTAACAAGGGTATCCCCATTTGTGGACTTGACTTCAAAGACTCCGTCTCCTAGCGTGAGAATGGAACACGTCAAAAGTACCACCTCCAAGATCAAAAGACCAGAACGTTTCTTTCCTGTTCGGATTTTTAGTTGCGAGTCCAAAGGTGATGGAAGGGCAGCAGTGGGTTCATTCAAGATATTCAAAACATTAAGGCGGCCAATAATACCTTTTAAAATAACATGAGTACAGTGGAGCTTTCATGGCAATGCAATGAGAAATCCCTAAAAAATGCTGTTTCTTTTAAGGTCTAAGCTCATTCTAGTTCTCGCATTTCAGTCGCCCACCGAACGTAGTGAAGCATTACAAAAAACTGAAACTACTGTAAAATCAGTACAGAATTCTCATTGCTATGCGCAACTGAAAGGAAACTGACTCGTTGAGCGCCCTAGCGTCCACTCGAGCAAACTAATTTCAGGATATTTTCAAGTAGCTGAATGTAATCGTATTTTATATAAGAACAACCTCGCGAATCAGCCCCTTTTCACGGTTAACCTTTACTCATTTGCATTACAATAAAATCTAGCATGTATGCGAGGCAATTTCGGGCTATTTTGCAGTTTTAGCCCGAAATTGCCTCGCATCCACGTTGGATTGCATTTTGTAATGCCAATGAGAAAAATTAACCGTGGAAAAGGGCTATTATACCGAGATGATGGAAAAATTGTTATCGAGAACTTCCGTCCCAATTGATTTTCGGCCGCCGGATTTCCAAACTTCTTGGCTCTAAATGGTCAGGCATCCATCAAGAACTTTTGCAATCCCGAATTTTTTTTGCAAACTTTACCACGAAGTTTGCCTGCGTTGCGAGAGTCCCGGAATTTTTGTCAAATAGAGAAATGATATCACTGAAAGGTAACGGCGATGTTTTTTAATTTTGTAATCCGGGGTTAACCTAGTCCAGTCCCTGAACTCTCCTTTCTTCCCGCCCCATTTAGGGGCTGAACCCGGGCGGGCGAAAGAAGAGTCCAGGATAACTTGCATGCGCATGCTCAGAACGCCGCCATTTTTCCCCCCAAATCGGGGGAAAAACCATATTTGGAAGTATTTTCCAGATTTGGCTTGTGGCGCGAGTTTCTGAATGATAATATACAAACAACAATTTCTGCATTCAGATTGATTAAAAACATGTCAATTAATCCCAAATGTGTGGAATTTCATGCACCAGTGCCACGCTAAACCACAATCGATTTGTTTTTTATCACAATATCAAAGATAACTAAGGAAATCTTTGCCAAGATTGTTGACAATTGAAAACTTGAAAGTGCGACGCGCTGCATTATGCAAATGAGCTACTTGTACGCGTCAGACTTTCCTTTCAAAAACTTTTGCAAAATCGCTCAACATACAGAAACAATACGAAAAAAATGTTTGGGAAAAGAGGGACGCGTACTCGTTGTCGTAAGAGTATAGACCACGATAAACCATATTTCGATTTTTAGGTTTTTATATTTTTTACGACAATATCAACGTCAAAGAAAATGTTTTCTTTCAGAGCGCGAGCTGAAAAAAGCATTGCGCGACACATTGACGCGAGCAGCGTGGTTGAGACCTAGTAATTTTTGATTGGTTCGTTCCTGAGCATGCGCATGCAAGTAGTTTTATCCTGGACGTCTTCTTTCGCCCCGCACGGGTTTCAAGGCCCCATATATGGGGCGGAAGAAAGGAGAGGCGTTCAGCAGGGACTCTGGAATAGGGGTTAACGGGCTCAAATCGTCGCCCTATCGCCTTGGCCACTACATCGATTTGGTTTTTTTTGCGACAAAATCGCGCCAGTTGGACTTTTAAACTGGTTTACTGTTCTATTTATATTTGTTCCTCGATGATAGTGTTAGTGTGCATAATTAGCACAGCAGTGTTAGCCTTTTCTAGGCTTCAGTTAATAAGGAAGTGCGCGAAGTCTTCAAATAAAATGCAAATCAGTTATTTGATACCCTCGAGAGTCGGGACAATAATAATGAGCGTTTTCTGAGAGAAATAGAAGGAGATTGAACGCCAAATTTTCGTTTTAAAAATTGTTTTAGGAACACTTGCTTACGCGCTTGAAAAAGTTCAATAGGCTTTGTACATTATGCTTTTATAACCCCACTAAAATGCTCCACCTTAATGCTCCATTTTTTCACTAAAATGCTCCAAAAAAGTCCCTAAAATGCTCATTTGATGCTCATACATAGGGGCTTTTAAATTTTCCATAATTTTAATGTTTCAGCACAACGAAAACCTTTTTCGCTGTACATTTTGTTTCCCAATACAGATCATGTGATGATACTCAGGAGATTTGATCCTTTGTCTTGTTCATTAAAAAGGGTACATGCAGAGCATGAATCATGCTGCATGTACCCTTTTAATGAACAAGACAAAAGGATCAAATCTCGTGAGTATCATCACATGATCTGTATTGGGAAAACAAAATGGACAAGCGAAAAGGTCATTAACATTTCAGAGTGCTTAATAAAAACGTTTACTTAGTATAACAAAGTTAACAACGACATATGTAAAGTTTTGTTCATCCTTTTTATTATATGGCCAAAGATAGTCTTGAGGTAAATCCGAGCGTTTGATTGGTTATTCTTGGTCGGAATTTTGCCATACGGACCATTTCCATGGAAACGGTCATATGCTGTGTATTTTTTTGTTTTCTGAAAGCCGACAAATTCAAACTACGAAAAGAAAACACAAGTAAATACTCTCATCTGCGCAAAGAAACTACCCTAAAAGATTGATATTTTACAGAACTTACAACTGATAAGAACGAGGAACAAAATATTCACGAAGCGAATTTATTATCCTGAAGATCTAAGCGGAGACTTATAAGGCCCGTTTACACGGGCCGGACAAAATCTTTGCACGGACAAAAACTTGCACCGGTTCCACCTTGCGTTTACACGGGACCGGCGGACATAAACTGGACGAATTTTGAACGGCTAAGTGTGTCAAGTTTGGGACCTGAAAAAAGGCAGGTTAACTATTTGACCTGCACGGTTCCATATTTGTACGGAGCTCGTGTAAACACCCGAACGGTGCAACTTTCTGCTCAGATAGCGCGGTTATGGCCTGGAGTCAAATACCGCGACTGCTCTAAAACTTGCACGGATCCGTGTAAACACCACTGCAACAGAAATTTGCACGGATCCATGTAAACGGCGGTCCAGGAACAAAATTGTCCGTGCAAAATTCGTCCGGACCCGTGTAAACGGGGCCTAATAAATCAGCATCGGCGAAGTCAGACGATTCACAAGAAGCAAAAAAAGTGCAAACACAAATAAGATGGCTACGATCTGAACACTCTTCTCCACTAATTGTAAGGTAACAGTATGACAAATGAATGAGTTAAAACCCTACCTGCAACGGAGCTGACCACTTCTTGTCCACTGAAATTTTTTTTATGAACAAACGCAGGAAACAAGGACAAGAGCACAAGCCAGCAAACAATTTCCAATTTCAACGCGGAATTGCCCAGAATGAAAAGAAGCGTGAACTGTTAGCGAGAGAGACGACGAGGATGACTTTCAGATTAGACTGCCTCTTCATTAGCTGTGTATATGTTGAATGATTTTCACGCAACGAACTTTGACATTCTTAATCCATATTTTGCTATGGGCAATTAAAAATATTCCATGCAGGATGGACAGAAAACACATTTTCCGAATTCAGTTCAGCAAACTTCAGCTGTTGAGACTTTTGACAAATTCGGTTAAAAATCTTCTTGAAGCGTTGTGTACATTCAACATGATTAGTTCATTGAATTTGTTTCAAAACTCGTGGTGAGCTTGTTCTTTTTGAGTGCTCGCGTCATCAAAAACACACGGAGGAAGCCTTTTGCAATTCAAGTGACCGAGAAGAGCATTTTAAACAGAAAACCAAACAAGCAGATCACCGGAGTGTGCCATACCCACACCCATTAAAATCCCGCCATCCTTACTTACTCACCATAGCGTAGCTCGAAGCCGTACCGGGGAATATTGAGCCCTCCGTCGTTTAGTACGGACCGGAGCTGCGCTCCGGTCCGTACTGCCTACGACCCTCGGGCCAGTATTCCTCGATACAGGCCCTCGCGCACGGTTAGTAAGCAAGTTAAAGAAAACTTAGTGGATATTTGTTATTGCGCGAAAAAGTACTTAAAACTTCCATACGTTTCGAGGCTGCTGCCTCTTCATCAGTGGATAAAAAGCAAACTGTAAGCTGTGCGCGTGATGTAACGTTCAAATTAAAACTAAAATTTTGAATTTGAAGTTACTTGCGCGCGCTGACTAGGAAAAGAATGCGCGCGTGTACACATTCAAACTGAACAGATTTTGGGAGTTTATAGAAAGGCAAAGTCGGTATTAAGTCCTCCCGGATGTAACGTTTTGTGTTTGAAAATCATCCTGGCTTCGAAGAGGCGCCTATTTTGAGTATCTCGGAAGCCAGAGTGGATCACAGACACCAGCATATCAGTAGAGGCGTGTCCTGGAGATGCAAAATGTCGGCCTACGGGAAGATCAGTGTTGGTTTGTCGTGTTGAACGTAAGTGTTCTCTGAATCGATCTCCCAGGCGTCTTCCTGTTTCTCGATGTAAACCTTGTTGCAGGTGCGACATTTGATGAGGTATACCACGTTGTAGCTTGTACAGGTGTACTTGGAATTGATGGTGACATGTCCCCCGGAGTGCTGATCGTAGGTGGAAGCATTGGTGTGGGCGCAAGTATTGCACCGAGGACCGACCGCATGGAACCGTACCACGATCTTCGACAGAAGCAGTTTGTGTTCTCGTTAGAGATGACTTCTCACCAAGGAGTCGTGCGCAAGGTGTTATCGGGACGGATGCACACAAAACTCGTAATGGTCGGTAAAATGGTCTCCAGTGTCACAAAAGGTTTACATCGGAGGAGAAACAGGAAGGACGCCTGGGCGACTCGCCAGATCAGAGAATGACTTTTTATCCACTGATGAAGAGGCAGCAGCCTCGAAACGTATGGAAGTTTTAAATACTTTTTCGCGCAATAACAAATATCCACTAAGTTTTCTTTAACGAACAAACTTTGCGCAACACAGTTTTCCTCATGTTTCGACTTTTAGTAAGAAGTTAGTCCCCTTTCAGCGCATCCTTACTACTGCGCACGCAAATTCACATGCCGCCACGTCATGCATCGAGCGCGCGCGCTAAGTACTAAAATGAACAACGATAGGGCAGATGGCCATTGCTATAGCTTTGCTTGGATTTAACGATCTTGGAAGTTCGGTGACCCCTACTTTTCTTTTCAGAAGCAGATTTTATTCACAATTATCTCGACATTTTCCGAAAATGAACATAAATCAATGTGGAAGTTTAAAAAAAAATTCAAGATTTCTGTCCACAGGACGTGGAATCCTGCCATCTTACGGATGCAAGGCGCGTGAAACTATGATCTCTAAATGCGAACTTGTTCTTTGAGAAACCTCACCAGTTAACTAAATTCGCTTAACAGGTCCATTTAAACCATATTTGGCAGAGAGCATTTCCCTTCAAAGCTCTAATTGCAATAGTTTGGGGCATGTTCTCTCCAAAACGAAGTCGGTGACCCCCCATTTTTTTACATTTCTGACATCACCAACTCATCATCTTTCAATGGTAAAATTTTCAGAAAAAAAATCAATGTTAGAAAATTTTCGCGCGAACTTCCCTAAGTGAAGAGGTTAAGTTAAGTCTTCATTTTCTTGTAAAAAATAGCTTTATTTTTAAATTCGTGGAAATAATATTAATTTTCCTGGAAAATGCCATTAAAATGCTCGAATAATGCTCAATGCGTCACTAAAATGCTAAAAAAAATGCTAGCATAATGTACAAAAGCCTAAGCTTCAAATCTTTCACCATTCCGTTTTGTTTGTCTGATTTTGAGTTGCCACTTCACTCGCGCGCTTCGCTATTGGGGCGAAGCGCCAAAAACGGGGCCCGAAAAAAATAAAAATAGCGCGGCGAGAGAAAGCGAAATAACGCCTGTGGGTAAACTTTAATAACAAAAGGTCATTTCTCCCACTTATGACCGCCTACAGGGGCCCATAGGGGCTTAGGGTTTTCAGTTGTCAACAATATAGAATGCAACTTAACAACACGACCCTCGAAGACCATTACTTAGAGACTTGAAAACATATCTTGCAATGGAAACGAGCGTGGGGTGGGGGAAAATACTCCTTGTCACTCCATGCTACTAAAACCGGGGTAAGCTCAGGCCCGATGAGCCACTTGGTTCGCAAGCAGACTTCACCTAGCCTACGGCTTGTGGTGTATACCTTCCTTGATTACGGCAGCAAAAAAGATCTTTTTTTCAGCTGGTGAGCGGGCGGAATTCAATAAATCCTGCAATCTGATTGGTTCTTGGAGCGGGCGGAATTTTCTCTTCCGAACCGGTACAGTGGGTGGAATCCATCGAGTTCATCGATTTTTCGTGAACGAATATGCAGTTATCGTCAATCTTTTGCCCTTTTTACATTTCCATGGACGGTTAATCCACCCAAGTTTATCTCTATTCACCTTTCGCTGGCAAGGAAAGTCACCGTAGGTGACTTCAGTTAAGTATTTTGAAGTTGTGAGAGTTTGTTTGGCTCTTTGTCGCTCGGCGTTGAAATGGCGCGTAATCCTGTGTCTCTCTCTGTACAATTTTTAAAGTAAACACTGAGTCAATTTCAGTCGAATTTACCTCTGTGATCTTTGCTGACTTTAAGAGAATGTCTGTGGAGTACACTGGACGAATTTTCTCGCTATCTGCTACTCAACTTACGATGGAGAATTCCGATTTCGAATTGCGGCGTGGTTGGGACCTAGTAATTTTTGATTGGTTCGTTCTGAGCATGCGCATGCAAGTTATCATGGACTCTTTTTTCGCCCGCCCGGGTTCAACCCCTATATGAGGCGGGAAGAAAGGAGGGTTCAGTGACTGGACTACCTCCCCTACAGACCGAGTAAGCTCGGTTAATAAGGTGTTTATGGCACTGGAGAACAAGAACAATTTGATTTGTATAATGTAACCATGGTAACTGGTCTGTACTAGCTGACATTTTGCTTGCGAACGGCGATGAGCCGAACTTAATGCTGCCAAAGTGCGATTGTCTTTTCTAACATTCTTTCGTCAGGCTTTTTGGCACTTGCATAAATAAATATTGTTTGAAGAAAATTGTCAATATTTTTATATTGTAGTTTGCACTTTTTCACCGCAAAATGTAACTGGTCTAGATGGGAAAACCTAGACTGCTTTCAATATCGCTTTCAGCCAATCAAATTCGTGAATTCGCTAGTGCCCAGTCCTTGTGAGACACAGCCATATAATAATGAAACATAACAACTGCACCTGCGTTTCGCGTTGCTTCACGTTGTGAGTTATTATAATAAGCAGGGACAGAGATAACAGCATCAGTAACTTCTGTACCAAGGTGCGATTCCGCTGTCTTCTTCATCTTCTTAAAAATGATGGCCGCAACCTGTAAAAGTCAGGGGAATCACTTCAGTAACCACTATTACAATCCCCTCAGCAGTTCATTTGCATGACATTACTGAAAACAAATAACTTGAATTGATGGATTATGTAAGTTCAAATTTGAAGTTTGGTTCGATTCCATCCTAGTCACTGCCGAAAAACAACATGTAATTGACAAGAGTGCCGAAAAATCAAAACGAAAGTAATCAAGACTGAAATGACTACTCAAAGTAATTACCAATACCAAAAAGACAAACCCATGTGTGTCTGGATTATATGTGATGTTTAAACATTCTTTTTAAATTTAGTCTTTTTCATAAAATCTTGGCTTCCAATTGTTTAGTTATATGTAAATTTTTTCTTATTACAATTACCGACTCGATTTATGTGGTCACGTGACTGAACACTCCCTAAAATGAAAGAAATATGATTGTTTAAGTTAGAAGACTTAAACGTACTAGAAATTACTCGCTTTATTTAGCCTTAATGGTATATGTCGTTCTAAATGGGGATTCTTAAGATGTTTTATTCTTTAGGCATTATTTCCTATTTTTGTCTAGTCCCAGTCCTCTCCAATTGATATCCGTTGTTATTGAAAGAAAAGAAATAAATCTATCAAAGCCAGGTTAATTCTCTAAACTCAGTGGTTATAGCCATTCGAATAAATCAAAATTGGTCAAGCATTGCAACTGCAAACTATTCTAAATTTGATTTCAAATTTCTGTAAACAATTG
>JAHPZR010007801.1:0-5000 GCA_019787425.1 Platygyra sinensis | reverse complement strand
TAACCGGCTCTTTTGAATCCTTCAGTGTAAAGTTTTTTGTATTCAGAATATTGGTAGGAAGTGTACTTCCCTATTGTTTGCACGAGTCGAAGGGCAAATGAGGATAACTGGTGCTAAGTGCTGCGACTTTATAATTTTCTTTTTATTATTAAAAGAAACTATCAAATTTGCCATTGCTGAAGCCCCATATGGTTATTTATAGCCATCTAAAGGTGAACAGAGATAAACTTGCGTTGATTAATCGTCTATGGAAGTGTAAAAAGGGCGAAAGATTGACGACAACCGCTAATTAATTCACGAAAATAGATCAATTTGATGGATTCCGCCCGCTGTAGCGGTCCGCTGAGAAAATTCCGCCCGCTCCAGTAACCAATCAGATTGCAGAATTTGTTGAATTCCGCCCGCTTACGAGCTGAAAAAAAGTTAAATGCATATCTTCACCAAGAGTTTTTTATAAAATCGTCGATCTCAGTGTGAATACGTCCTGACTTATTCATGGCCAACTTTACACTACAAACTCCCCCTATAGTCTTCTGTTATAGTGGGACAATTCCTTTGATACGTATAATATCGCCTTTTAGTGTCTTGTTCTTTTCAGAACCAATATATAACTCTTTGCCGAGTCTCAGATGATTAATTAAAATAAAATTTTTAATTTGACTAGACTCGAGTTGGAAAATGTACCAAAAATAGGAAACAGCCCGGTTTCTAAGCGCATGTTTATCGAACTCAGGTCGCACTTGTAAGCACGGTTCTGGGTAGACGAGAGAAGCAACTCCATCTTACGCTTCTTTCACGTTCTCTCGAGCTCTTCTGTTACCAACTGCGCCCTTAATGTTCGGCAGCTAGAGGACGATAAGCTAACTATGGCCCAATTTTGATTCTACCAAATTAATTCAATCACTTTGTACATGTTCTTTCTTACTTTATTTGTGGAAACGATTTATGTTGTATGATAAATGAAATGTTAGGAGATCTCGGAAAAAATCCGAGTCCCAGATGGAATTTGAACCCACGACCCTCCGTGATCTAGTCGGATGCTCTAACGGGCTACTGGAGACTCTATGGTGAGCAAGGGTCAATTTGTGGGTCTTGACTGGAACCGCATCACGCGGCTACACAGCCAAGTAATGACTGGCACATATGAACTCACTAACAGCATCACGCTGTCACATTCAAGCATATCAAGATGCAGCCAACCAACCTCCAAAGTGAGTATATTAAAGATGAAACAACAACTACATGATAAATGAAATGTTAGGAGATCTCGGAAAAAATCCGAGTCCCAGATGGGATTTGAACCCACGACCCTCCGTGATCTAGTCGGATGCTCTAACCACTGAGCTACTGGAGACTCTATGGTGAGCAAGGGTCAATTTGTGGGTCTTGACTGGAACCGCATCACGCGGCTACACAGCCAAGTAATGACTGGCACATATGAACTCACTAACAGCATCACGCTGTCACATTAAAGCATATCAAGATGCAGCCAACCAACCTCCAAAGTGAGTATATTAAAGATTTATGTTGTGTTTGAAGAAATCCGTACCGAGGCCCCGAGGGCTGCCATATTTAGTGTTGTTTTTAAACAATGAAACTACGAGCTCAAAGAAAACGAGGCCGGGTAGTCTAAAGTTGTTTTACATCGGAAAAAACGGCGCAACAAGAGAGTGCAGGTGGCGGGGAGAGAAAATTATATGAAGGGGAATGCCAATTTCTCACTTCATCCCCCAAAAAGATACCATATTTTTACTGTCCAATCCAAACAAAGTCATTAGCAATTGAAATCCCCTTGACAGTTTGTCCTCAGGAACACCACCGTATTCGCTGATCCCCTATGGCAATCGGTGATAAGTTTCTAAATTCCATTTAAAGGCTTGTCTAACTTTGTTTTGTCTTTGTTACCAAAAAAGGATACTAATCAATATAATTAAGGGATAAGAGAGACGACACGTCTGAACAAGCATATGTAAATCAGTAATATCATCCACTCTACTCCACCCTACTCCACTCTACTCCACTCTACTCCACTCTACTCCACTCTACTCCACTCTACTCTACTCTACTCTACTCTACTCTATTCAACTCTACTCTACTTTATTTTACTTTGCATTAGTTACTTGTGTAGTGGGCAGTACTAGTCGTCTGAGTGAGAGAGTGGACTGCATGCCGTCGCTCGTACGTCGCAATCTAGTTAAATGGTTATTTGCACGTGAGCGGTTCGAGATTCAATATTGTCAGTGATCTATAATTAATTTCAAAAAGTGTAGAAACTAAGGAAAACAAAAAATACTAAGGACTAACCGTCTTGTATTTTATAAGTAAGTCCTTTAGCTTATCGAGGATGTTATCTACTACGTAAGATCTGAATCTTCTTTCTTCGGCTTCTAATCGTGTTATCAAGACAATATCATGAAGGTAAACTCCAAGAACGCCGTAGAGGAGCAAATGCTTGGTTCTCTCATTTTCCTGTCTTTTTATAGGCTTAGCTGGCTATCATGGAGTCGGCGGTGTAACTGGAACATCTGTCTATCGTTCCAAAATCCCTAGGGGAAGCGTGAAAGGATTTAAAAGATGGGGATGGGGACATGGTGGTTACGGACATGGAGGATTCGGTCACGGACACGGAGGCTGGGGTTACGCCGCACCTTATGGCCACCCCATCACACATCCTGGATTTACTAGCATTGGTTTCCCTGGTCATGCCTTGGCAACATTCGATGTTAAGACTAGCATTGCCCAGAAACGGGGAAAACAAAAGCGACAAATAGTTCCATTTGGTGCGATTGGCCCTGGGCCACTGGCTGTACCCGCCTCTCTCCCAGCCGCGCTACCCGCAGCTGCTGTTACGCCTCTGGCGCTTCCTGCCACGTACCACGCTCCACTGTTTGCACCAGTCGCACATCAAGTGGCGGCTGTCCCATCATTCGCCGCCGCTGTTCCCGCAACTGGCGCCCTTCCTGCGGCTGCGTTACCCGTTGGCCGTAAGTAGAACTTGATTTTTACATTTATTTAGTACCTACCGGAAATAGAAAGAACGGGACAAGGAACAAGGTCAAGTACCGTGATAATTTGTAGAGTATAACTGGTACAAGGAAAGACTTACGTGAAGTGTTACCCCTTTCATAAGATTGAACTGGATATGAAAGGGAACTGACGAAGGTGAGACTACTCCTAACTCTGAACTACTTAATTTGCCCAGAGCAGACAAGGATTGGAAACAGTTAAAATGAATACTTTCTATTTGTGTCTTTTGGTAAATATTAGATAATAAATTATTCACGGTAATTCCAAATTTGTGGTGTGGTGCGCAAATAAATGCTCCTCCTTTCCGACTCTTCCTTCCCAGCGTTATGGAAACTGAGTAGTCACACCAATAGTGGAGGAAATGCATGAATTGTGTAAATGTGTGCTTCACTAAGAGTTTAATAATGCTGTTCAATTAACGTCATAAACCTAAAGCTTTTGTTTATGGTTGAATTTTCAGTACACTTGGGCGGACCTGCCATTGGAGGACTTGCTCTTGGGCGGTCCAATATGCCGCAGGCTCAACCTTTTGCATCCTTTGGCAATATTAAGAGATCAGAAATGCCGAAAGAGTGAATAGAACAAACCAAAATAGGTAATACTAGTACTACGACGACTACTGCTACAACTACTACTACCGAGTGGTAAAATGTATTTGTCATCCCTGCAGTATTATGGTGCTGATTGCGTTGGACTCTGATCAGGGTGATCGGTTCCTTCTTGGAAATGCCAAACTGCTAATTTTTTTCTTAACGAAAAGTATGTTCTCAACTTTTAATCGATCCGCGTAACTATACAAATTTATTGAGACCACAGTTTAGCTTTCCTTGAGTATAAGCATGTAACTTCTATTTTGTTTTAAACGAGGTGGTTGTTAATAAACAATTATTGGATGAGGTTTTTGTGATATCCATAATAATCAAGGTTGAGGTAAGAGACGTTGATTATTCTGGATATCACAAAAACCGAATCTAATAATTGTTTTATTATACGTTGAATGAAAAAAAATGAAGTCATGTTTTTGCTTCTTCACTGACGGCAAGCAACACAAAGCGCGCGAACTTGACATGATTACCCTTAGAAATCATGCACCGCGGTCATACATGACACGATAACCCGTGACCTTGAGTGTCCTTGACATGATTATTGTATAATCTGCAGTTTTGACGTCACGGGCGCTGATTTCGAAAATTCACTGTAGGCTTTCGGCCAATAAGAAAGGAGTTAGAGAGTTCGATGTATAATAACAGTAATTGCTGTGCAGTTGAAGAACAATAATAGAAACTGCCTTAAAAATGCAAATATTTTTTCATTTCAGGTTGAAAAACACAGCGGAAGAATTCCATCATACAAGAAATCAAAAGAAATATTGATAAATTTTGTTTTTGTATCGTTAGAAAAGTAAAGCTTTGTAGAGAGGTGTTATAGGAAGTTTTGTAACCATCTACGAAGTGAGCCACTGTCGGAGAACTGTGCCAGAGACATTTTTAATTTTAAAGCGTCAGAAAATAAACTGATATTACTGATTTACATATGCTTGTTCAGACGTGTCGTCTCTCTTATCCCTTAATTATATTGATTAGTATCCTTTTTTGGTAACAAAGACAAAACAAAGTTAGACAAGCCTTTAAATGGAATTTAGAAACTTATCACCGATTGCCATAGGGGATCAGCGAATACGGTGGTGTTCCTGAGGACAAACTGTCAAGGGGATTTCAATTGCTAATGACTTTGTTTGGATTGGACAGTAAAAATATGGTATCTTTTTGGGGGATGAAGTGAGAAATTGGCATTCCCCTTCATATAATTTTCTCTCCCCGCCACCTGCACTCTCTTGTTGCGCCGTTTTTTCCGATGTAAAACAACTTTAGACTACCCGGCCTCGTTTTCTTTGAGCTCGTAGTTTCATTGTTTAAAAACAACACTAAATATGGCAGCCCTCGGGGCCTCGGTACGGATTTCTTCAAACACAA